>JANIJG010018543.1:0-16878 GCA_024611175.1 Megaceryle torquata | reverse complement strand
GCCGCTAGTGGGGGTGAGGTTGCGGTGTGGAGGGGGTGTGGGGGTAGTTAAAAACCTGACGTCTGCCAAGCACTAGCGAATACAGAGGAGACTCCTACAGCTGGAAGAGAAGTGGGAGCTGAAGGCACCTGGACCAGTCTTCCTATGACTGTTTCTTTTCCTTGCTAACTTAAACCAATCTGATGATAATTTGGGCAGAAAAGGGAGATAATGGTCTTTTATGGATATATAAAACCAGAGTTAATTGTGATTGTGTTCTCAGGGGGCTGCAGTGTCTAAATTATTGTATCTGGGGAAGTGTCTCAGATAGTGCATGGCACAGAGTCTCAAAGAAAGGTCATCACTGAGCAGCGTTTCTTCGTTCCAGGCGGGCGACCAGCATGGATCTGCCAATGCCCATGCGCTTCCGACACTTGAAGAAGACCTCCAAGGAGGCGGTTGGCGTCTACAGGTACGGTTTGTTTTCACCTGTCCCACAGGAACCAGAAACTGGAAACCTGCTGTGAAGTCAGACCTCCAAATTGAGGGGCAAAATCATATGTAGGGGTTTTTCTCCTCCTCCCCACCCAAGTTATGTATTTGAAAATTAATCCTCAGTACAAACCGATCATTCCTTACTTGGTGATAACTCAGGCATGTGCTCAGGGGTGGGCAGGAGAGGCTTCATCTTCTGGTTCGTGTTACATTGTAGAAGAGCAACAGCACCACGATGATCTTGTAACAAAGAACCTGTTTCCTGCCGTGTTGGCACTCTTAGATTTCTTGGCTTCACTTGAATTGTTGGAAATACTCGCTTACCTTGTTCTTTCTCAGGTCTCCCATCCATGGCCGGGGTCTGTTCTGCAAAAGGAACATCGATGCAGGTGAGATGGTGATCGAATATTCAGGCAATGTCATTCGCTCCATCCTCACTGACAAACGGGAGAAATACTACGACAGCAAGGTGAGTTGTGGGCTTTTGTAGAGGTTCTTAAAGCGTTTGAGGGAACTAGAGAGTGGCTGTGAAGGTAGGACAGGCTGAAAAATGCGTTAGGAATATCCTGAAAGGGGATTCTTCTGTTTGTGCTGGAGCTCTAGAGAGGCACTGCTTACTTTCTCCTGTGGGTCTCAGTCCAGCCTTAGTGTTGCAGATCCAAAGCGTGTGGGGGGGAAATGATCCAAGCAGGAGCTCGTGCAGATGAGTGAGGGAGACGTTGCTGATACTCTGAGAGCTGTGACATTTGGCAGCTGTCCTGAGCTGGGTTGTCTGCCAGGGTGGCTTTGTCTCTGCTTCCTTGAGTTAACCCTCTCCCTGTCCTCCTGCGTAGGGCATCGGTTGCTACATGTTCCGCATTGATGACTCAGAGGTGGTGGATGCCACCATGCACGGGAACGCGGCCCGCTTCATCAACCACTCCTGCGAGCCCAACTGCTACTCCCGGGTCATCAACATCGACGGCCAGAAGCACATCGTCATCTTCGCCATGCGCAAAATCTACCGGGGGGAGGAGCTCACCTACGACTACAAGTTCCCCATTGAGGACGCCAGCAACAAGCTGCCCTGTAACTGTGGTGCCAAGAAGTGCAGGAAATTTCTAAACTAGAACTTGGGTCGCTACAGGCGAGCCCCAAAGGGCCTGGGGTGAACCAGAGCTCCAAGTGACCCCTCCCTGGCTTCTCTGGCGGGATGGGGGGGCCAGAGGCAGGGACGAAGGTCGGCTGGGCTCAGGGACCCGGCTGGCGGCCGTTTCTCTGTCGGAGTCACATCTTCATGTCTCGCATGCGCACACTTATCCTTGTGAATGACGCGGGCGACCGGAGAAGATCTGCAGCGTGGTTATGGTTTTGCTGTTCTCATTTTCCCCCCCCCGCCCCCCACGTCTGTTTCTCAGCATGGAGCTCACAGGCAGAAGAGGGGAGGGAAGGTTGGCCCAGGCCCCAGTGTGGGGCAGCGATTGCAGGTCCCATCCCTCTATCCCTCTCTGTCTCTTGGCTCAGCGTGCTGAATGTGGAGTTCTCCTCCTAGCACAGTGTTTAAGTGAGCTTTCCCCCCAGGAGAGCGCTGCCCCCAGGATCGCGTGCCTGTCTGTGCTTCCTTGCGTGACACGTCCACACAACAGTAGCGAGAGCAGGCCAGCGCGCGGTGTGGCCTGGTGCTGGTGTGTGGCATGGTCGGTGTGGCTGGTTTCCTCTAGGAACTGGGGAGAGTGGCACAGAGCAGACCGTGACTAGTCTGAAGAAGGCTTGACTGGCGCTTCGCTCTGAACCCTGGACCCTGTGCAGGGGAATTCCTGGCGTTCTTGGGCAGAGAGGGGCTTGTGCCAGCAGTTAGGGTGCTGTGGATCTTTGCAAATGGAAGCCTTCTGCCAGCAGCCCCCTCCCACTCTGGCTCCGTAGGAGGAACATGGTCCTTCCCCAGCCATGTCCCTGGCTTCCTTCTCTGGCTGGCAGGCTGGAGACACTTCCAGCTGGTGGTCCCTCTGCCACCATGGAACTGGTCCAAGGGACAGACTGGAAGTGAGAGCTGGGAAGGGCTGGCTTGAGCCTTCTATGGGATCTGCTTCACTCGGCCTTGCTGCAGCATCCCAGGAGGAAACAGGGAGACAAAGGGGAGCGATCCCAGGGGCAGGCGCCTGTCGTGGCCCGTCTTCTGGGCACGGTCCCATGGTATTCCCGAAAGGCAGGGGAAGCAGCGCTGAACTGGCGCATGCCTTCAGCAGGGGCAGGGCTGAACACCAACCAACCAGCCCCGTCTGCACCACACGGTGCCCAGGAACACGTAGGGAACAAATCGGCACGCTGAGGTCCGAGCTCCTTCCGAGCAAATCAAAAGATGCTGTTGTCCTGGTGCACGTAGAGTAAACCTTCCTCCCTTCCGGGTCCGCTCTGCGCCTCCCAAACACCGAGAAAGAAGGAAAGAGCCCCAAGCCTGACAAGTGACGTCATTGGATTTTACTCTGTTCTGTTTACAGTTTAGTATTTAAGGTTTTATAAATGTAAATATATTTTGTATATTTTTCTATGAGAAGCACTTCATAGGGGAAAGCACTTATGACGAGGCTTTTTAAACAGCGGTATTATCCTAATTTAAGAGAATCTGTTTTTAATGAGTTTTTTATTTTCATAGGACGGTTATAGGAAATACCTGGCTGGACACAGTCTGATCCTTTCTCCAGAGAGGGGGTACACTTTATTTTTGTTTGGTTTTTTTTTTTAACTCTTGTTCTGCCTTTGTGACTTCAGTAACTGTTTCCAGGAGGTTTGGCTGGACCTTAAACTTTATTTACCCGTCAGGATTGGGGCGGGAGGGAGAACAGCCCAGCTGAGCAGGAGTCTGATTCTGACTGTCCGTGCCCCCGGCGGGAGGCGAGACTTGGCCTTGCTCTGCGCTGGCATGCTCTGTGTACTTAAAAAGGAAAAACGAGGAACAACGGGAGAGACCTGACCCCTCCTATGCTGGGAGGCTGGCTGGGGGCACGTGCTTTGTCCTGCGGTCTCTCTCTGAAAGGCAGAGAAGTTTTTCTGTGGAGAAGGGGATGCAGGAAGCACCCTTGCTTTCCAGGCTGTCCCTGCAGGTAGTCAGCAGCCGTTCTGGGAGCCGGCGGTCAGAGGGCTGCTCGGAAACAGCAACAGCCGTGGGTGGGACAGGGGCGGGAGTGCCTGCCAACCCCACGGCACTTGCGGTGGTGTGCCCCAAATCCGCGCCCTTCAGTCCCCCAGACCTCTTCCTCTGACCTGAGAGCGAAATACGGCACTCGAAGGGTCAGGACCTGCCGATTTCCTTTTGTTATTGCACTGTGTGATGATTATTTGGTGATAACTGTTGAAAGAAAAGTCCAATTGACGCTGCATTTGTGACTGAGATGATTTGATGCACTGACAGTTTGGGAACGCACATACCTTGAGGCGGCCGACACGCGTTGGCCCAGGGCGTCTCGGCCTCATCCCTGGGTACGGCTGCTCCGGCCCTTTCCCCTTTGGCCCTCGCCTTGGCCAAGCCCGTGAATTTATCCAAGTAGCTCAGCTCTGCCGCATCCTTGTGACAGAGGAGGAGCGTCTTCCCCAGCTGGCAGATCCACCCCATCGGGGAAGCGCTGCCCATGGCCACCCCGCACAGCAAAAAGCAGGGAGGGGAGTTGGGGGCAGGAAGGGGAGCGGCTGCTGCTGAAGCCCCCCAGAACCGGGCATGGTGCCGGCTGGCTGCCCGCTTTGCTGCTATCCCTGTCGCGGCTGCCTTGGCAGGAGCCGCTGTGGCCAGTGAAACTGTCTGTACCCCCGGGAAGCTGCACCGTGGCGAGCCCTGGCCCCTCGGAGCGAGCAGTGTCAGGGCCGGGAGAAGCTGTGGTGGCGGCAGCAAGCGAGCGCCTGTGCTCAGTGTCGTCCGCCCTGCCCTGCCCTGCCCTGCCCTGCCCTGCCCAGAGAGCACAGCGCAGCTTCCCCGTGTATGAATGTATATTTTATAAGGACTGACGCAGATCACGGTATCTGAAAATACTAAAATAAATGGAACCTTCAGGCGTTTATTTTTCTTTGTACAAAGCGACATGGTTTTTGTTCTTTAAGGAGAAGCGGGTCATTGCAAAGGGCTGGGTATCTTTTCTTTATGGTTTTCTTTCGTTTCCAAGCAATACCAGGTTCTTCAGCAGGACGGTCTTTGTGCAGAATCACGCCATTCAACCCATACTACTGGTCCACTCTCAACACTCGCAAGGTTTTTTATATCTATAAATATGATATATATAGAAACTAATATAGTAATGCACCGTGTAATGAAGCCTAGTTCAGTATCAGTCCATGGCTTTTACTTCTCTTAACACTATAGATAAGGGTTGTGTTACAGTCGCTACCGACGGCTGGGAAGGCCCTGCTGCGTGTACCCCACCAATGCCGGGAGCGGGCGGCTCGGCCTCCCCAGCCCTTCGTGTCCCCAGTCAGTACTTGTACCACTTGGTTTCTTCCTTCTCTTCCTCTTGTTTTGGTTATGGATGTTGGGGAACCACCTGCATATAGGATAAAAAAAAAAAAACAATGTGCTCTGTGCTTTCCTGGTATCTTTTTATTGAGGTACAGTAGCTTTGTCTATCAGCTGAGAACTATTCTTGTGGTGTTTCTTTTATTGAACTTAACAGTCTCTTTAGTAAATACAGGTAGGTGAATAATTGTTTCAAAAAAAAAAAAAAAGAAAAAAGAAAAAAAAACCAACTCTGCAAAGGCAAGGTTATGTTCTAGAAATACATTTCTTGACAGCTTATGTATAACAGATCTCTTTTCTTTTTTTTTTTTTCTTGTGTTCTTCCAAGCTTCTGGTTGTTTGTTTTGTTGTTATTTTTTGTTTTGGTTTGGTTTGGTTTTGTGTTTTGTTTTTTTGTTTTTTTTTTAAAAAAGGAAACGTGTCTAAAGTACATCAGTGTTAACTCCCTGTCACAGGGAAGAAGGAAATACTTTAATAGTTTAAAAAAATGCTGAAAGCTCTGCAAAAGACTGAATGTAAAAATAAAAAAAGTGTATATAGTTGTAAAAAAAAACAAAAAAAAAAAAACAAAAAAAAAACAAAGGAGTTTTTAAACATGTTTATTTTCTATGCACTTTTTTTTATTTAAGTGATAGTTTAATTAATAAACATGTCAAGTTTATTGCTGCAGAGGGTTGCTCTCGATTTCTTATTGAGGGTTGAGAAGCCACTTCCTGCATCATCACTTCTGGAACCTGCCACCAGGGACAGGGAAGCCCAAGGGTTGTTGTGGGGCCTTGGGCGCCACTTCGCCCTCCCCAACCACAGCAGGATTGTGGTGGAGAGGCACTGGGCTCTGGCTCAGCTCGGGCAGGTCGCCCTGGGGAGTGGCAGCTGTTCCAGCTGGGCTGCTGCCTGCGGGACTGGGTGGCGGGGCCAGGTGCCTGCACGGGGATAGGACGGGGATGGGTGAAGCACTGCTGCAGTGTGAACATTAACCCAGCCGAGGCCATCCTGCTGCCCAGCTACAGCGTCTCGGTACAGAGGGCACCATGGCCACGGCAAACGACAGGGCCGTCCTGCAGACCATCTTTAATCCCAGCACCCCTTTTGGGGACATCCCTGGGCTGGATGAGGAGGAGGAGGAGGAGGAGGACGCCCAGGAGGGTGAGATGATGCGGGAATCGGTAGCAGGGTGGGCAGGGAAAGGACGCTCTGGGGGCTGGGAGCAGCCCCTGCCCAAGGCTGGACCCTGGTACCCTGCCACTGCCCCATCTAAGGGGTGCCCTTCATGCTGCCACCGAAGACACCTTTGCACCAGAGCTGCTGGAGCAGGTCCGGGACCTGGAGCTGCAGGGCATATCTGCCGCCGAGTCAGGAGATGTGAGCACAGCCTTGGAGAGGTTCAGTGAGTCCATCCGTCTGCTGCCTGAGCGTGCCTCTGGCTACAACAACCGGGCCCAGGCCCTGCGGCTGCGGGGTGATGTGGCAGGTGAGTGGTGCTGGCACAACACTGTGGTCCCCTGGTGACCCCAGCACACCCTGATGTCTCTCTATCCCTGGCCAGGTGCCCTGCGGGACCTGGACGCAGCCATCCGGCTGAGCCGGGGTCGTGGCCGCGCCGCCTGCCAGAGCTTCGTGCAGCGTGGCCTGATCCACCGGCTGCAGGCCTGCGATGAGGAGGCTCGTCAGGACTTTGAGCGAGCGGCACGGCTGGGCAGCACCTTTGCCCGGCAGCAGCTGGTGCTGCTCAACCCCTACTCAGCACTCTGCAACCAGATGCTCTGGGAGATGCTAGGGCGGCTGCGCAACCCCAGCGGCACCGGCAGTGAGTGAGCTGGATGGAGTTGTGCTCCCATGGTGGCCCAGGGGGGCAGGTCCTGGCCACTGGCAAAGGTCCAGTGGGGCCAGAGATTCTGTTCCTCATCTTGGCTTCCAGCCAGGGATGGGAAGTACTGAGGTGCTTGGCTTTGTCTGGGCTCTGCTCCACCGACAATAAACCTCCCTGTGTCTCTGGTGCTCAGGCTCTGCTTACGGCGTTGCAGGCAGCTGTGGTGTGATTCCCAAGTGTGCGCAGCCCCCCCTGTGATGGGTGGGTGTGAGGCTGGGCTGAGCAGGGGGCTGGGCACCCTCTGTTGAAGAGGGGAGGTGGGGAGGCATAGTGACATTCATACCCCACCCAGGTTGGGTGGTCTCTGGCCATCAGGTGGCAGGACTGGTGCTGCCATAGCGGCTGCTCAGAAAAGGCAACTGCGGGGGCCCAGTGAGAGGGATGTTTGCAGCTATGCTGGGACCCGCCCCTGAGCCGCATCCTCTCCCTGCGTGCGGGGCCCGGGCGCAGAGCCGCACTGCGGACCGGGCTGGTCACGGCAGCGGCGATGCTCCAGGTAAGCTGCAGCCCGGTCGCGTTCTCCAGCCCCGTGGCGTGCTGGGATGCCAGGGGCCCAACGTGGGGACAGATGCACGTCCCGGCTCCAGCTGCCTCTCTCTCAGCGCTGAGAACGGCCGTATGCTATGGGACATCCAGGGGGCTGGCCAAGAGCCACCCTCACCCGCCTGCTGCTACTTGGCCTCCCGGTGCTCTGCAGGGCAGGTGAGGCTGTGGTGGGGTCTGGCACATGCCTCTGGCAGCAGGACTGCACGGGAGCTCTGACACAGTGCGGGCTCTCTGGCAGGGCTGGGGGAGCCAGGACCCACCATCAACGGGCAGCAGCTGGTGATGTGCACGCTGCGGGAGGGGGACCACCGTGCCTTCACCTGCCAGGCCCCATGGCCAGCCCCTGGTGCCATGCTGGCCTGGTACCTTGACGGCCAGAAGCAGGAGGCGAACTGCTTGGCTACAGGTGATGCCAGCACCCTCACCCTCACTGCCTGGCGCACCAACCGTGAGCTTAACTGCTCCCTGGCAGACCCGGCCTCCGGTGAGACCTTCAACGCCTCTGTGCTCCTCGACGTGCAGTGTAAGATCTGCGGTGCTGGCACTGCTCCAGCTGGAGGTCCTGGGAGGGTGCATGGGGCTGCTGCATGGTTGGAACAGGGCTGGGACCTGCAGCCATCGCAGTCGTAGCACGGCAGCAACTCGTCAGTCTTGTGCAAACGTGACTGACAAGTGCTCCAGGCCCTGGGTGAGATAAATCCTGTTCCTGGCCATGCTGCTCTCTGTCCCTCCTGCCCCCATTCCTCCTGCCCATCTCATTGCCTATATTTGTTGCCTAGATAAGCCGGAGATCCTGAGGGCAGACACCCGCTACCAGGAGGAGGAGGGCACTGGGCTCCTCTTGGTGCTCTTTGTGCTGGTACAAGCTAACCCGCCCGCCAGCGTTACCTGGGTGGACCAGGATGGGCACGTGATAGCCAACACCTCTGAGTTTGTTCTCCTGGGTGCCACGCACTACCCAGGACTGGCCAACCACTCGCTGAGTGTCCACCTGGGCGGTGTGGCTGGCAACTTTTCTGTCAGCGCTGCCAACAGTGTGGGCATTGCCACTGCCTCACTCCTGCCCCCAGGTAGGTGCCAGAGGGGTGGGCACAGTGCAGCAGTGCTGTGGAGGGGTGCTGAGACAGCCATGCTGCATGTGCAGGTCTGCTGGATGCCCGTGTGGAACTGCCTCTCCTGGGTATTGCCGTTGGAGCAGCCCTGGCCCTGGGTGCCCTGCTCAGCCTGGGCTCCTGTGCTGCCTGCCTGGTGTGCCACCGGGCCAAGCCAGTGCCGGGTGATGGGCAAGCTGGAGGAAGCTGCCCTCTTGGACGGTGTTCCCGCTGCAGCAGCACCGAGCACCCACCAGTGCCAGGCATGCACCTGCTCCGCCAGACCCGATCCCTGCCAACCGACCTGCACCTCAGTGACATTGTGCAGGAGCCCGGAGGTGAGACCCAAGGTGCAGGTGAAGAGGGACACGTGGTACCGCAGGTCCTGTCAAGGTAAGTACCCAACGTCCTGGTTCTTGCTCCTTTCCTTCCCTGCAGCTTCTCTCAAGAATACAGGATCTGGTGCTGGGGGAGCGGAGAGCACCCTGCCAGGTCCAGAGAATCCCCTGATCTTCAACAAGCTCGGTGAGGGGAGCAGGCGGGTGACCGACCCCAAAAGCCATCGGCCTCTATGGCTGCCCTAAAAGGCGACGGCAACAAGGTGCCTTTGTCCCGCAGGTTTCGTCCAGCTCCCAACGTCTGGGCGCATCTACAAAATGCCCAGCACGAGCAGTGATGAGATCTGGCTGTGAGATGCGGTGCCCGTGAGCCAGGGCTGCCTGGCCCCAGGTACGTACCAGCCTCCAGAGCAGTGAAGCCACGGGTGCTGGGGAGCCCGTGCGGGGTGGCAGGCGCCCGCCAGCCTCTGCCCGCGTGTTAAGCTAGTGCTGCAGGTCTCGGTAGCTGCGCTGTTAACCAAGGCATGGTTTTATGTAGCCTATGCACTTTACAAATAGATGCTACAATCCAAGCACAAAAAAGCTGTTTGTAGCCTAGTTCTGCCAAGCTGCCACTGCTGCGACTCCCCCCCGGCAAGGCCAAGCCCCAGCCTTGCTGTGTGATCCTACCCACCTGTGCCAGAGCTGCAGCAGGTGGGTGAGCAGGCAGCACGGTGGGGCTAGAGAAAGCCACCCCCACAGCAATAAACTAAACTCAAGCATCTGTGTGATGCTGCACCCGTTATTTCTCCTGGGCAGCGGATGAAGGTCTTGAGAACAGGAAAAGGGACTTAATAATATAAAAAAGTGTCTCAATAATATGGGGTAGAAGAGATTGAGGATCCCCAGACCAGACCTTGGAACACACCGGGCAGATCCAAGTGATGTGTCCAAGCGTGGGACTTATTCCCGGTTGCTCTAGCCCTTGTAGTGCGCACTTGAGGAGCCTCTGCCCTGCAGCATCTACAGCAGAGGGAGCCTGTCAGTGGGAGGAGCTACTTTAATCCTGAACTCCTTGGGAACAACTCAAAAATGGAGCCATTAGGCAGCTCCTGAGAAAAATTCAATGAGTAAAGTCCTACTTTGTAAGCGCAGAGCAGCTCAGCAGCAACTGTAAAACCAGGAGGCTTCTGAAGTGCCGTGTGCTTCTTCACAGGCTGCTTTGGTCAAATTCCAATGGCCAGCAGCAGACACTGATCCAGAGGATGAGGGTTTAACGTGAAGCTTCACATAAAGCTTAATATGTCTGTGTCTGCTGCTTGTGAAGGTGGGTTGGATGGTGGAGTCCTGCCCTTCTTCCCATCAGCCAGGGGCTTGAAATGCTGCAGGGAAGGAACCTGTTAGTGCAAAGACTCGACTTTCCTTAGTCAGACAACGTGCATGCGTCCAAAAACGTGAGCTCATGAGAATATGAGCCACTCCTTCCTGCTCTTTACTGGCTGTGTGTTTGCAGCTGCCCTGACTTTGGTGGGAAAAGTGCTCTGGGCTTATGCTGCGCTGTTAAACAAGGCATTGTCCCAGCCTGAGGGCACCTCAGAGCCTCCTTGTGTGATGCTGAGGGGCCTGTGAAAGGATCAGCTTAGAAAATGCTCTTTGGACCCCTTTCTCGTGGCCTACTCTGGACCCTTCACTGTGACACAGCAGAGCCAAGCTTTACGAGAGCAGCTCTACAGTGCTTCCAGACAGTGAGCAGCACTTGCCCAGAGCCACCTACCTGTGAGTTCTTGAACTCCGAGTAGAGGGAAAAGAGGACGTGCAGAGGCTGGATCCGACTCTTGTACACGGGGATGTCCAGAATGGCTACGAGCAAGAGCAGAAGCATGTGAGAGTGTCTGGGCTGCACGTAAAGGCTGAGCCTGACATTACTTGGGCCTTCCCTCATCAAAGACGAGCGGCCAATTCCTCCTGAAGGTGGCAGAGAACAATCTTGACTGCTCGCAGGTGAGCCTGCACCCAGAGCTCTCTCACTCTGAGTGACACCGTGCCGGGCCAGCAGCATGCCCACATCCCCAGCACAGCCTCCCCGCTTACCACAGATCATGTCAATGTACTCGGTCAGGTCACAGCTCATCTCTGCAGTCGGAAGGCCCACCTGGAACAGACAGGGCTGTCAGCTCCACTCCCAGGTGGCTTGAGCCCAAGAGCAGGCACTGAGCTCACACTAAGCACAGAGGCCAGCTGGGCAACTGCTGTGACTCAGTCGCTGAGCTGTTCCCATCTTCTGGTAAGCGAGGAACAAGACTGAATGGGCTGAGCTGTGGACAAAGAGCTCCAAACCCAGCAGGAATTCATCTGTCAAGGAAAGCGGTTTCTAACATCGCAGGCTGAGCTACATACCCATTGCTCGAACAACGTACCTTTCCCAGGAGCTCCTCAAATTCTGGTGACCACTCCTGCATCAGGGTATCGATGTCTGGCATTGGCCTGCCAGAGCAGAAGAGAACATAAACCTCAGGGCTGCACACAGCTGAAATAGCTTCCTGCTGCCAGGCTGCTGTAAGAGGACAGCCGCTGTTCTACCAGCTGAGAGTGAGAGCAGCACATCTGCCAAGGCCCAGTGTGAGCATTTGTATTTATCCAAACAAGATTAAGCTCCTGGAGTTGTGAGCTCTGTGTGCTGGTGGATAAACTAATCCAAGGTACACAAGGAGAGAGAAGTACAGAGGGAAACTGAGTGTCCTGCACACACACGTGGGACTGCCCTGAAAATCAGCATACCTTCTCCCTCTCTGAGAGAATTTGATAATTTTACTCCTAGCCTTTGCTGCCGGCCTCCTGCCAACCTGAGATTGCACTGTACAAGGGTGGGCGAAGGAGAGCACCCGTAGCAGCTCACCTGCTGTAGTGAACAGTGGCTGGAGGCTTGCAGCGGTGCAGCTCGCTGATGCTCTCAATCCAGCTCTCAATGGCTTTGGGGTTCTTCTCTGCATTCTCCAAGCTTTTCACTTTTATCTGCTGCTAAAACCAGAAATGCAAACATGGAAGTGTTTTGTGGTGTTTTGGGGCTCTTTAGCACACCCCACATTTGCTCCCCATTAACGATGCATTTTCTCTTTCCTATCTGCACTACAGCAAATGATTTCTGCAGACAAAAGAGCAGCCAGTAAACAAAAAGCTGACTAAAACCAGGCACTGACAACGACCACGGGAACAAAGCTTCACCTGCAGGAAACAGACCCAAAGTCCAAACCAAGACTTGCCTGAAGCAAGGCTTAGATCCATTGCAATTTAAAGCTACAGGTTCAAGAAAAAAAGGTTAGGTTTTTTTCTGCTTTTAAAGCCAAGTTATCAGTTGTGCTGCACCACTGCAGTCACAAAGGTAAGAGTAAAACACAATGTTTTTGCTGCAGGCAGCGTGACCTCCCCACCCAACTCACGGTGATGTTGTGCTGCTTCGAGTTCTCTGTCAGCCACAGGGAGAGCACGGTGGGATCCGACTGCTTGGTTGAGGGCTCATCCAGCACCAGCAGGCCAAGGTTGTCGGGTTTGCCATCAGGACGGGGAACCTGCAGAGAAACCAAAGCTCTTTCCTGCGGGAGTCCAGGGCAGGGGTCTCAGGGTGGTTTTGTACGGCGCCTCCCTGCAGTGTGAGAATCAGCCCCACAAAAGAAAGAGTAGGCATGTTCTCTAGGAGGTGAGCTGTTAGCATGGGTTTTGGACAAGGGGAAAGGCAGCCCTCGCCTCAAACGACATCTGTGCTGTTCGAGAGGTGACCAAACCACTGCGTACATTTTCCTGGGTTGCTAGAATGTTATCACAGGGTTCATGCTGCAATAGGACCGACTGGCTCCTCTGGGCTGTATGACCTGAGTGCCCCTCCTCTCCCAATGCCATGTTCTGTTTGGCTCATGCAGCAGGGCGTGCAGAGGAACCTGGAAAAACTGTACCTTTAGGAACGCGTCAATGTCTCCAACTGCAGGAATAAAGTCTGGAATAAAAGGCTGCAGTTTGTGTTCGATCTCTATTGTCTTGGGCGTGTACCTGGAAAAAAACGACCCCCCCAGTGTGGGTGACTATGACCTGCCTCCCAAAACTCAGCACAATAATTGACACAGAGGAGAGCCGTGCGTGGGCTAAAATCCCTTCCACCCACCTCTTGATGTATTCAAAGAGCTCTTTGATTTCAGAAGACACTGGCAGGTAATCATAATCTGTTAGACTGAGGTCACTAGAGAAAGAAAGAGAAACAGAGCAAAGATGAACGTCAGGCAGGTTCTGTACACACAGAACCTGGGACCCAGCTGTGCCAGACAATCGTGAAGGAAGGTGAAATGCCAGGGAGCGAGTCCTCTCTTAGGAATGCTGCTCAGGAAGGAAGATCAGTGTTGGGCCATGTTTTGCCTTAGGCACCCTCGCTAAAGAAAGCGACTGATAGACAAGGGCTCCTGATCAGAAAGACTTCTGTAGGGTACGTCAAAACGTGGACAAGCACCCTGCACAAAGGCAGCCGACAGAACAGCATCTGGGGGGTTGGTAATGGGTTTAGAGTTGAAGACCGCGGGAAAGGAGGAGGATTATCAGGAGATCGGGGCCGTGCTTGCCCTCGCGGGATCACGAGCGCACCAGAGATGCCGAGAGGGCCCCGTACGGAGCCCGCCCGGCACCAGACCCTGGCTCCTGCGGCTTACAGGGCCGCTTACCCCTCCAGCGCAGCCCCGTGCTCCTCGGAGTCGTCCTCCGAGTCGCTCTCGGAGGAATCCTCCTCCTCCGAGTCGTCATCATCGTCGTCCTCATCCTCGCTGAGGGCGCCGGGGGCGGCCGCCTCCTCCTCGGCGAGAGTAACCGGGCCTCGTCTCGGGGCCGCCTCATCACCGAGCCGGGCCGATCCTGCCGCCGCCGGCCCCGCTCCTACCTTGCCACCACCTCCCTCCTCGTCGCTGCCGCGATCGGCCGCGCCGCCACCCGCCACGGGCAGACCCGGCCTGCGGGACCCCCGGGGGCGGGCCCCGGCTGGCCTCCCCGCCGCGTCGCCCGCCTCCTCGGCCTCCGGCAGCTCCAGGCTCTCGTCGTACGGCTGGTTCTCGACCAGGCGGGTTTGGGCAGAGGGGCGCGGTGAGGCCCCGGCGCGTCCGCCCGCCCCGCTCGCCTCCGGCGCCCGCCGCCCCACCGTCGCCATGGCGACGCGCCCACCTCGCTCGCCCCGGCCGGCTAGAGAGGAAAATCCTCCGCCGCGCCCCCTGGCGGGCGGGCGGGCGTGAGGGGGCGGGCCCAATCCGGCCCCGCCCCGCCCCTCCCCGCGCGCCGTGCGTGGCGCCGCTTCCGGCTGGGGACGTGGCTCGGCGCCGCCATCTTGTGGGGCAGCGCGAGGGGATCCAGAGCCGCCGAGGGAGCGAGCACGGAGCCCAGCGGAGCCCAGCGCCGCCGTCATGGTAAGGGCTCGCCCGCGGCCTGCGCTCGCCGTTGCGGGGTGGAGTGGGGCCCAGGGAAGCGCTGGAAGGGGCCCGGTCGGCTCCCGCCGGGGCTCGTAGGCCCGCCGCGGCCCGGAGTAGGCCGGCGCTGGGGCTCAGCGGCCCGGCGGGGCAGAACGGGGCGCTGCGGCCGCTCCTGCTCCCGGCTAGGGAGCCGCAGTCGGGGCTGGCAGCGCGCGGGGGGCGACGGGGGCGTGAGGACGCCGGCCTTGCCCGCGCCCGGGGTGAACAGGCCGGCCAGAGAGCAGCGCTCCCAGAGCCGCGGGGACTCCTCGTCGGAGAAGCCGGGGCCGTAGCTTTAGGCAGCCGGTACCGCGGCCGTCGCGAAGGGCGGCTGGGGCGTTGGGGCTGTCCCCGAGAGTGCCGGGCGCAGGCGGTGGCCGGGTGCTGCCGTGTTGGGGCAGAGCGTAACGCCGTGCGAGCTCTTGTCTTTCGGGTCCTGCTCCTTGTCCCCCTCAGCAGCGTCGCTTGACGGCGGGCTCGGTCAGCGAGGGCTGGCACAGCGCTCTGTTACAGAGCAGAACCGTGTGCTCACGGCCTAGCGAGGCTCCCTGGTGCTGCCCGGTACACCTCGAGCACTTCTGGGGCGTACTCCCTGGGAGGAAGATTTTCTGACCTGTAAGCACAGGAGGTGTCTGTCTCCGAGCTGTGAAGCCGCAGGGCCCAGGGCAGGGCAGACCGAGCCTGGTACTTTCTGCAAGGCACACAGACAGTGCTGTCGACCTGGGGCCGAGGTGGGACTTGGAATCAATTGGCGTGTCAGAGTTTTTGGCGCTTCCTTACTAATACTTGGGGATTGAAAAGATTTTGAGCGTACAAGCTGCCTTGTTCTGGCAGAGTTAATTAAGAAGCTGATCTATGAGAGAAAAATGCAAGGAGGAAGTCTTGATAGTCTGAGAGAATGAGAAAACGTAAGCTGGCAGTTACCTGCTTACTTTTTTATTGTCGGTGCGATAACGTCTCTGAAATGCCCTGGAGAGTTGTCCGCGGGCTGCAGTTAATATCGCTGCCAATATTTTATTAATCTGGCTTTACTGCAAATGGGGCACTGGGTAGAAATGTCACATTTTACAACGCTTTTGTATTTAGTTGTATGGGGAGGCTGGAGTGACAGGAAGCTCAATAACCTGATCCCTCTCTAAAGCATTTGAGGGGTTGTTATATCTTGGCATGTGTAGGAACGGGCTGATTCAAAGCACTGAGTGCTCTCATCCAGGGTGATGCAGGAACAGAGTGGAGGTGAGAGAGAGAAAAACAGGGGTGGCTCAGCTCCTGGCATGATTCAGTTCAGGTGCTGGGGACAGAGGTGACTTCAGATTGCATTTAAAGAAAATCAGCTGGCTGCACGGTGCACGTGAAGGTGCAACATAGTCAAAAGAGTTCCTTTTGATGGGCGAGGGGTGCAGCACCAGGCTCACGAGGCTGTGCGGCACGGGAGGCCCAGCTCGCGGGCGCTGCTCACCTGCGCTGCCGCCTCTGCAGGTGCTGTTGGCAGCAGCCGTCTGCACGAAGGCGGGCAAGGCCATAGTCTCCCGGCAGTTCGTGGAGATGACCCGGACCCGCATCGAAGGGTTGCTGGCGGCTTTCCCAAAGCTGATGAACACCGGGAAGCAGCACACGTTTGTGGAGACAGAGAGCGTGCGGTACGTCTATCAGCCCATGGAGAAGCTCTACATGGTGCTGATCACCACCAAGAACAGCAACATCCTGGAAGACCTTGAAACACTCCGGCTTTTCTCCAGAGTGGTACGGATCTGTGGTTTCTTGCAGAGTTTGTGTGTGCGTAGCCCAGAACAGCATGGTAGGGGAGTCTGTTGGTGAGCTGGTGCTGAGGTGCTGTCTGCCTCCACATGGCAGTGCGATTCTCCAGCCCCTTGTCCTGACTTGTCAATAAGAGTTGATGTTTTATGAACTATGTGTAGAAAAAATTGTCAGCTACAGTTCAGCTGTTGTGACCAAGAGGCTGTGGTTGTCAGTTTAACACTAAAGAGTCTCAGTATTCTTAAGATATCACCCATGTCCCTTCTGAAAACACCACCATGTTGTGGTACGCGATTGTTAGAAGCGCAGCACTGCTTTACCTGCGTTTCTAAGCAGCGAGTTTGTGCAGCTGTCTTGTGCAAGCACAGGGTTCAGGAAATTAACCGGCCCCCATGCATTTTGGTTCATCCAGGTTAGTGCCACAATTTAGTGAAGAGGTCATATAAATATTAATGGAGAAAAACTAATGATACCAAAACTTCATCTGGTTGTTTATTGACAATGTAGAGTTACAAAGAGCGGATTAGTGGAGTGCTGGAGGCTCTAGCACAGCTGTGAACTCTGAGGATAGGAGAAAGAAAATGTTTGCATGTTGTCATTTACAGATACTCCTTTAATGTTTTCCCCGATTAGATCCCTGAATACTGTCGTGCTCTGGAGGAGAATGAGATCTCCGAACACTGCTTCGACCTGATTTTTGCCTTCGATGAAATTGTTGCCCTGGGCTACCGTGAGAACGTAAACCTGGCGCAGATACGGACCTTCACTGAGATGGACTCACACGAAGAGAAGGTGTTCCGGGCTGTCCGAGAGGTGAGCGGGGATAATGGCAAGCCTCGTACGAGGGGCACTGTCTGGAAAACACAGCTGCTTT
>JANIJG010018542.1:22651-37582 GCA_024611175.1 Megaceryle torquata | reverse complement strand
TTACAATGTGTTTGTTAGCATTAATAAACGTTAGATAACTATATAAAGGAAGGAATTTTAAATGCATGCATATCTCTCTGAATTACTAGCAGATACTTCCCACTAGTCCTTTCTTCTCACTGGCTGCCCTTCTTACACCATCTAGTATCAGCCTAGTGTTGGGTGAAATGTGGTCTGAAATGTTCAGTTTATTGGGAAGTGATGTGTTTGTTTGGGGTTTTTTATCCTTCTGTTATTTTGAAGACAGCAAAAGGCTCAAAACAGAAAAAAAAAAGTCTTCCAGAAACAAAACATTCCTGTTTTTTGTCTTGCTCAGTTGCTTTTCTTCCTCCCTGCTTCTCTCTCTCTGACTGTGATGTGACACCAGCAAGTAGAGAACTGCTCAGCTGCAGGTTTCCCTGCTGCTGAAATCAGCTCGCAGCCCACTGCAAAAAAACCAGCAGAAGCTTTAGCTTCGTGCACACTTCTTCACTATGTCATAAACAAAAATGCTATGCTTTGCCCTTGATCTCAAAAATCACTCTGATTTTAATTTTCTTTTTATTTTTCCCTCTAAATCTGTCATTCGTATATCCAGCAGCCGTAGCCTTTCTTGCCGTGCGGTGAGCTCTCAGGAATGAACCTGGAACAAAAGCCCCCCAAAATAAATAAATCTCACAACAGTTGTACTTCTCATTAGCTTATTAACATAGTTCCATTTATGTATCTGCAAAACCATACTAAATTCTTCCTTAATTTATTTTTAATTATCTACAAATAGAGACAATAGCTAATCAACCTCTACGGCTCGACGGTGTTCTCTGCATAAGAAATAGCCTGGTTTTGTAGAGGACAAAAGACTAATCAGGAATTAAACAGAAAAACTCAAAAGGCCTTCAAGGAGAGTTTTCACCTCTCTTCTGTGTATATTTGCATGGACTATTTTATTTACCCTCAGACCTCTAATTAATTTTAGGCTAGCAATCCGGTGTCAACTGGAGGAATGTATTTCACTGAAATTAAACTGCTTTGCGTGGGTGCATATTTCCTGTATCAGCCATTTGATCAAAGATGAGTTCTCTCAATAAATTCTGGGGGTTTTTTTTCTCTGAATGACGAATGTGAATTTTTCACTGGAGAGTTTACAGTGTACAGTGACATTTGTTGTGCGTGGTGGTGGAGAGTGTAATAGCTCACGGGCAAAAAACAATGGTCGCTGAGAAATGCATTGCTTGGTATTGCTCGTTCCTAGTTTGTTGCAAGGATGATGGTATACAGGTAATTAAGGCAGGGGTTTGGAATTAAGGAGATTGTTCTCTGTGCAAGGATGTGCTTGTGTAGTTCATCATTATTTTCAGGAATACAGCCGTACGGATTTCAGTTAGAATTGCTGCATGGATGGCAGCAGTGTTTAAGGGCAGTCTTTAAAGGCACTCAGCCCTGCTGTTGGCGGCTGTAAATCCCCCGGTGCTGCTCTGCTCCTTGCAGCTCAAACCCCAGGTAGGAGATTTAAAGCAACATCCTTCAGAAAACTTCTGCTGGGAAAACCTCACAGAGAGAGATGGGGGGAGAGAGCGAGAGCGATCAGTGCAGCCCCCAGGAAGCATTTTGGTTGTTCAGGGGGAGATGCCTCATTTACTGAAGTTCTGTTCTCTGCCATGGCTTGGAAAAATAGTGGGGTATCTGTTTTTGCTAACCTTTCACGCCCGTGTCCTTGGTACCCGCTGGTGTAGGTGACTTCTCTCTCCTGTGTGTTCCTCTCCCTTTGTAGCAATATTAAAGACATTCACTCTGTGCTTGAAGTGACAGTTTATGATGAAGACCGCGATCGGAGTGCTGACTTTCTAGGCAAAGTTGCTATCCCATTGCTGTCTGTAAGTTCCATTCACCTGACATACTGCTCTGAATTTTTCCTGCTAGAGGGGGGTGGGAAAAAAAAAAAAAAGACCAAAAAAAGAAAAAAGGAAAAAAAAAAAGAAAAAAAAGAAGAAGAAAAAAAAAAAGATTTGCAGCTCTGTGTCTGTCATTTCTCAACCAAGGTCTGTAATAAGAACACTAAAATTTTAACATACTCAATTCACGGCCATGTTGAATCCCATGATAGTTAATTTTTCCTGACAGACTCGGTCCTGGTAATGAACAGGTACTTGTCAGACTTGCCACAGTTGTTTTGGGTTCTCTGTCAGTTTCAGCAGCTGGGGGTCAGGGGTCACCGGGGGGGTGTATTCAGCGGAGACCGCGAGACAGACGGCTGTCATGTCCTTTTCCTGCAGATTCAAAATGGTGAACAGAAAGCCTACGTCTTGAAAAACAAGCAGCTGACAGGGCCAACAAAGGGGGTCATCTATCTTGAAATAGATGTGATTTTTAATGCTGTAAGTCTTAACTTTGGCTTTTTTGTACTGCTAAAGAGTTCAGTTTCATGAAAGCTTTTGTTCCTGATTTGTAGAGAATTTCTGTCATTCCTCATTTTCTCTAAACCTTGATGTATACTACAGAATACTCTTCTGCCACTGCCTGGCACACCCACTCTTTTTGTTGCTGCTGCCGCTGCCGTTGCTGCTGCCGTACGGAGCAGCAGCTCAACGCCTCTCTGTACGCCTGTCTGTCTGTCTGTCTGCCTGTGTCTGTCTGTCTGTGTCGCAGGCTTGGCAGCCACCGCTTTGAAACTTCGTCATTTTAGCAAATTGCAGCATGTGTTATTAGCAAGGACCGAGCAAGCCCGCAGCACTGACACACGTTTTAATGCGCAGGTGAAAGCCAGCATACGAACCTTAATGCCCAAAGAACAGAAGTACATTGAAGAGGAAAACAGGCTGTCCAAACAGGTAAAGAGTAAGGAAACACTAATCCTTTCCTAAAGCCTTAATATCAAGTGTGCACATCCAAATATCTGGTGTCATACCACTGAGGGTAAAGAATAACATTTTCATTACCTGTTTACGGAAGAATATCATCGGTCGGAAAAAGCAGAAACAACATACATGGGTTTATTGTGTCTCCTCTATAAATTGCAGCTTAATTTCCATGAAATACGTGAATAAGAACGCAGTTGAAACCATCAGGTTCCACACGTATCAGATTATAGTGCAGGTGCATGTAAACTAAGTCTTGCATAAATTTTTGCTGTTAACCTTGACCCGAAAGATCTCCATTTGTTGCAGGGTAGAGACTCTTTCAGCATTCTTTGAATCAAATTTTAAATAAGTTAGTTGAGAGAGGTTTGAATCCAAGGAGGAAACAGACTAAACCCCTGCATTCCTTTTTAGAGTCCTGTGTGTAGGAAAAGTCTGGACCCCTTTTTATTATTTACCTTTTTTTTCTGGATTTTTTTTGCTACTCACAGTTTTAATGTTTTGGTATAAATTATTAAAACACACATCTTACCTCTTTCTCCACTTGAACTACTCTGAAATCAGTGTTTCCTGCTCCACAAATGATGCATTTTATACGGAGAGAAATGGGCTTTTGGTTGGGATGTAGGAACAATGTATTTGATGTTTGCAGTGAAAAGGTGGAGGTCTCAAAACTGAGTTTTATTTTGCTGAAAGCTTACAGACTTGAGCATAGTTTAAATTGCCTGCTGGATGAATTTTGTATCTTTTGCATGTTATATTTCAAAAAAAGGGTTTCAAGAGGAAAAATATTCTTTCCTGTTGTGCGTAATGATGTTACTATTACTTTATTTAATTACTATTGCCACTAGTTACTTTTACTATTACTTTACTTCGTTTGCACTGCAGTTCCAGCAAAGAAACAGCAAGGCATAATTTCATAACATCATTTCCATGTCATCAGTTTTTGCAGGTGACTGGAGGGGAAAACTTTAAATACACACTTTGGACTATTTTGGTTGTTTTTTTTTTAATTCTCATGCACGAAATACCCCACCATGATACCACTTATGGTGGGAAAAAAAGACACATCTTTATGTATGACTGATATAGTTACATTTTAAAACATCCACGTTTTCCAAGAGAGAGTAGTGAGTGTCTTACCTACCTCACATTTTATGTGCTACTGAATACACAGATTCAATCATTTACTGGTTTGTTCACTTTTTGTTTGGTCAAATGTATGGCCTTGTTAGAGGATTTAAGGCTTCTCCTGAATCCAAACCCAGCACTACTCTGTCTCATCTGTCTATAGATAGAATGTATGCAGTTAAATTTACTTCAATAAATGCTTCAAAACCTGTGGTCAAAATGCATCACATCAGGCAAATTTTTTTACAAACGAAGGGAAAAAAATGGATGTAAAGGGTGCAGGTATCTTCATTAGATCAAAGCAGTGATTTTTCAGTTTCAAGCCAGCATCCTACAGCATCTTTTTATGAAGAAAGGGCAAAATTTGTTAAGTACTTGAGAACGGGGAAGGTCTTGCCTACGTAATAAAAGTCTGAAATCTTAATAACAAAATCGTTGCGAAATTCTGCAATTGGCTTTTTTCTCATTTGTGTACCACTTAGAATCAAACTCAACAAGTATCAACTGACACAATTCTCTTCCGGATCTCTCCAATTTTAAACTACCGTTCTCAATTTGTGAGCTAGAGAGCTTTAACGTGTTACTTTTCTCAACCTTCACTGAAATTAAGAATGACAACATTGTAAGCACGAGCCTCCTCTGAAGCTTTTTGAAACATTTTGATTCTTTTGTCTTTTTAACAGCTACTGTTAAGAAACTTTATCCGGATGAAGCGTTGCATCATGGTGCTCATAAATGCCGCCTACTACATTAGCAGTTGCTTTGACTGGGATTCTCCCCCAAGAAGTCTTGCTGCTTTTTTGGTATGATCTTCTCTGTGTTATTTTTAATCACCCTGGTGTATCTGTGTTGTAGACCGAGTGATAATACAGTGATGGTGTTAGGGATTCTGATTTTTTTAATTTTATTTAAAACTTTGCATTAGGAAGATACTGAAAATCATGTCTATTCTTTTTTTTTTTTTTTTTAAAGATAATCAATTTTAAAATGCCACACAAACAAGATAGTTGCTGGGGTTTTTTTTTACTTTATAATTGTACAAATAACATCATCAAGTGATAAAACACAGTCAGCAAACTATAGATCTAATCATGATTTTCTCAGAAGATGACTTCTGATAAATTTTGTTTGGCCCCCTTGTATATTGAATATTTACTCTAAAATTTGTTTTGAATTTTTAATGAATGCTTTTACATATGATTTATATAAAATCAGTGTTATTTTGTCCTTCGCCCATCATTACATGTTATGCCTGTAACTTCTTTGGAACTTCAAAGGCCCGGATCCAAAGACTTGCTTTCTTACTAAGATTTTGTGTTCTTGCTTTACAAAAAAATCCAAAACAGCAGAACAAAATGAAACCAAAATAAAATAAAACCAACTTTCAAGTCATTAATGCATACAAACCTTTTAGACATAAGGCTCTGGTCATAGCTCAGTTTTCAGTGAATACATTTTCTTACTGATGTAAATGAAACTGCTACTTCTCCATAAACATTAGCTTCACTAATATTAACCTTTATTATCCCATTCAATTTTGAAAATTCCAAGCATAGCTGCAGATTACCTAGTGTTTCCCAGCTGAGTATCTTTTTATTTTCAAAATCTTATGAACTACACACAAGACCAGAATCCCCATGTGTTGTTTGCCTGAGGAAGTCCCTCCAGGAGTAAAAAATGTATTCAAGGATGTACTCTCTGGAACACCTAAATTTATTAAGTTGGCTGAAATGCTGAAGTTATGAGCCTCTCCACCATGAATATAAACAGAGAATGTCTTCCCTCTTTCTCTGAATAATTATGGAGGGTGTCTGCTGACAGTACTCCCAGCTTAGGTGCTTCCAGCTCAGGTGCCTCAAGGTTGGAGGCATCCAACCAGGCTTTGGATCTGCCTGCACTGGAGTGGTAACATGGGGTACTTTGGTGTGTCACTAAATGATGCCGTTCTGCACAAGTTTCTTCTAGCAGGGCTCAGTTTGCACCAAGTGACTTATTAAACTCCCCTGTCCCCTGTCAAAAGAAGGCAGCAGTCTGTCAGTCCTTGGTTGCAGTGTTCATCAGGAGTGAAGGAGATGCACGTCTTCAAACTCTCAGGGCTTTTATACTTTTACTGACGTCTGTAGTAACTATCTGCAAAAATCTAAATATAGTCACAAACTTAGAAAGATCTGTTATTATTTCAGTTTGAAATGATCAAAATTTCATAGGAAAATGCGTGTTTCTACATAAAACTCCAGTGTTCATCTTGCTATGACTGCTCCAGTTAGTAACTACTCATCTGTCCAAGTCTGACTGGCATGCAGATGTGAAACACCCACCTGTCATCGGTGGAAGAAAGGAAATGGGGAGACATCCTATTCTTTGGGGAAAATTAAATTGTTTCTTTCTTGTGGTACGCTGCTGTGGCCATGGAAGAAGTTACGTTGATGTGAAAGTGTAATTGTTTCCAATCATTGAAGAAATTCAGAGCCTTTATAAGCAGCTGGAAATAAATAAAACACAGAATTTGAGCAGGGAGGTGTGTAGTGGGTGTATGTCCTTATGGTAGTTATAGTATAGTCCTTACAGTGTATTGCAGTGCAAACGTGTTCCTGACTTTGTTCATATCTATGGTCATATATATATTTATATCTATATTCATCTATAGATATTTATATCTTTATCTCAAAATCCTGCTTTTCTTAGTTTCCTTTTAGTATTTGTTTTGCCATGTGGTGGTTGTGTCCATTATGCACACATGACACTGAAATCCAAAGGTGCTTTGACTTCACAGGTATGCTCCAGCTCTGCAATCCAAAGTGCATCGTGTGCTTTTCAACTTGAGGTTATACTGTCTAAGGATCAAATAATAGGGTTTTATTAGCCACATCAAATCTGTGTGAGCTATCATGACTGTAAGCTTTGGATGTGGGTGGTTTCTGGAGTTTCACTGTTATCATAGGCCCTTGAAAAATCTTGAGAGTGGTCCACTTGGACGTGTAGCACCGAATTATGCTTGCACAAAGGTTACGCTGCAATTTAATAGATTCTATAAAAAAAAAGCTGTACTTATATGTATCATTTTCATCTCTTCACTATTACACAAATCGTATCTCCTCTTGAAGTTGTCTCCCAGCGGTTGGAGAATGTCACAGTGAAATGTCAGTGCCAGAAAGGAGATGAGAAATAGACCTTTCTGGAGGTTTCCAGCTCTGTAGGCAAAGTAATAAATAATGTACAAGAAGTAAACTTTTAAACTAAACCCTTTTTCTTTCCTGTTGGACCTCAAGATGTACCGTGATGGATCACGTCCCGATACAGATTTACAGCCGTTTCACACAAGTTGTATGCGTGAAGGTTGATGTTTCAGGTCTCCCATTGCTCCAGGTTCTTGGCATTGCAGTTACAGGGACCCTCATCCCATACCTCGCCCTCTGTCTTTACTTTGTGATGGGGCTACTGTTGTGGAAAGCCCCAGGTGAAGAAATTCTGACAGACTAGCTCAGGCTTCAGAAGTGTCGTCAGTTAGTTGGAAGTAATGAAAGATCTGGAGAGGAGAACTACCCTTGGGAACCCACAGAAAGCCTTGATCAGTGTGGTGACTCCATAATAATCAACAGTTATCTGCGTTATGCTCTTCACACACTAAAGTGCTCACTGCAGCTCTTCTTAAACTCATCCTTCTTGGAGAGTCACAGTGTTAGATGTCGAGACGAAAAATGTTCCTTGAAGGGGCTTGCTGATTATTTATGCTCCAGAATGTAGTTGTCTCAAAACTTTATATTAATTGGGACATATTAGGGGGAAAAAACCAAAAGATTTGTTAAAGGTTTAGGATAGTTCTTCCTCACATCTATCCAAAGGCAGCAGTTCAATGACCACTGTTGCCCATGGTGTACCTAGACGTACAGAAACCTAGAAGCTAAGCTTTCAGTGCTCTAGATTATGATTTTCCTCAGCTAAACACAATTTTACTTGTTTCTGTTGAACTTCTTAAGCTCATCACCTTCACTGGGGATTTTATCTGAATGACTTAAGGTTTCAATTTTTTTTTATTTTTTTTTTTTTCTGTGCCTCAGTAAAGAGCAGCCGAAGAGCAAATGTTGCCTGGATATAATTTTTTATGGGTTTTTTTTTTTTTTTTTTTCCTGCTGGTACCACCATGATGTATTCTTAACTGTTATTTTCAGATATTCAAAGATATTTGTTTGTAAATAGCTCGTGAAACGTAGATTGGTTCTGGCTAAACTCGGATTTGAGCCGTCAGAAGATTTGATAACTCTCTCCTCCTTTTCCTTACTAACTGTTAAATAAAGGAAGCTTATAGCAGCAGGGTTAAATTAACATTTCAGTTCCAGAACAGCTTTATTACATCACATATAGCCCTGTTATGTCTAGAGGCTGATCAAGAATGTGTCACATGCTTCTGAAGCACCTAAATGCAGTGGAAAAGAATCGAGTTTGTAGAGAGAGCCTTTGCTGTAAATTCACGTGATTTTCTGTGATTGAAACAAACCTTTGGATTATTTAGCAGTTAACTTTTTTTTTAATTATTTTATTTTTTACTTTAATATGGTATGTTTAATTTTAATTTATGGTATGTTTCAGGCAGAATAACTTTATTACTGTATGCAAAAAAGGATGGTTTCTCTTCAGATTAACCTGCTCTGGGCACTGAAGTGTCTACTAAATTGGGCCTAATTTCCATCAGCTTCTTGACCAGACATTTGTGTTCTTGCAGATGTCAGTGGGTGCAACGTAGGGGGAAAAAAAGTGAACACTCTTTTTTTCCAATACTGTCATTTCTCACTGTAATGAGCACGAAAATAATTGGACAACTGAGCTATCAGTAAAAGGACACACTTCAACGTGAGTCAATGAATTATTTTACGGGACAAACTTTAATCTTTAAATGTGATTGTAGATAATTTGTGCTACCATCTGTCCATTTGGAATTCTTTTAGCCTTTTCAGTCGTTATACAGTAAGTGCTGCTGTGTTTAACATTAACATTTGATATTTTACACATTTAATTTCTGTACTGCTGCGTGGTCCTTGGGGAGCTTCGCTCTAGTGCTACATGAGAGAGACAAAGTATTGATCAGTTAACATTTCAGCTACATTTATGTATGTCGCAAAATTAATGAAAATGCCAGACAAAAATGTCAGAGTGCACAAAAAGGTAGAATTTAAATTTGGTAGTTTAATGAAAAGTTTAAGATGTGCATTATCAAAAATGTCCCCTTGTCTTTGAAGTACGATTCATAACTGAGTAACTAAAGGGAACCACATATTTTACTTGGAGGAACATTGAACATGAAATACGAGGGAATAAATAATCTTCAGAGTGTTTGGTATCCCAAAATGGCCTTGGTAAAGCACTTTAATTGCCCGCTTGAGCATTTAGCTGTTACTCATAAAATAAACTTGTTTCCTTTCTCATTTGGAAGCAGAGTACCCCCACCCAATCAGACCCATGACTTTTGGTATGTCCTCAGATTAAAAGCTTTCTGTGGACATGTTCTGCTGTTCCTGATGTTGTTTCTCTGAGCCTTTCTATACGTGTGTGTGCCTGCACATAGCAAATACTTCTCTTTCTTAGGCTTTGAAATATTGATAAAATGACTCGCCCTGCATCCAAGTCATTTGTCAGGTCTAACTCACCTTCGCTTTGTCTTCTAACATGGCACAGTTCATGTGTGAAAATGACATAATGGTGTCCCTAGCCTTTGATTAAGTGTTAGCTCTCTTGCTCATACGCCATTTAGCTCTGGTGTCATGCTAATTAACTGAAACCGAGAAGGAAACGAGAGGAAAAAGAGATGGTCCCTACAGAAAAGTAATTTTGTCACCTTGCTTACTTTTTCCCTGTTAAGGGAAATGATCACAACTGCATATTTCACAAGCAACTTCCAGTCAAAGCTGAAGGACAGAGATTATGTTTTGGAAGAGATTTGATATGGTACCATCAGGAGTGGGAACGCACTTGTCATAGTTACTAACTGTTTTACTTTTTTTGCCCCCCCCCCCTATAATTGCAGGAGAGACAGAATTTTGCAGGTAATATTTAAAAGCAGTATTTAACTGCCACTGTTGATACCACTGTTGAAGATACAATATCTAAACACCTTCAACCATCAGATTATCTTTGCTACCTGTTGTCTTTGAAATTGGAGGAAGTGCTGGTAAGGTAGTTGCAAAAACTTCTTAACTCCTATAAAATCCTTTCCAAACACATTCCTCTTGCTGTCAAAACTGCCTGCTCTCAAAAGAGGGATTTTCAGAGGTGAAGTGTCATGGTGGTAGCAAGGCCAGGTACAAGATTCATTTCTGATGCAGGTTGCACATGTGTGCAAGAGTCTTTCAGCTTTTGGTTGGGAAAGAGAAGGAAGTAGAGCAGACTGACAGAGCAGACTGATGTGTTTTGGGCTTTTTTTGGAAGTAACACAGAAGAAAATCATACATAATCTAAATCCTGTTCCCTCTTTACTGATTTTTCTAAAGATTTGGTGAAGACTGCTGCAAGAATACAGTGGGATTTGGGCTTTCTGCAACATTTAGCTGTACTGTGTGCCCAATTTTACAAAGTGGGATAGCAAAGAAAAAAAAATCAACTCTTGAGCTATTTCTAGAGCTTACTGATTTAAAGGGCGGGTTTTTTTCAAAAGTATCGAATGGATCCAAAACCAATTTTCCTAGACACAATTGAAGTTATTTGCTGTCAACATTTTAATATCAATATTACCACAATGTGTAGTCTCAAACTAGTTCCTTTGTAGTTTGCATGGGATGTGAATGCTGTCTCGGCGTGCCCAGACCTAGAGAACTTGTTACTACTGCATGAGCATCAAGTCAGATGTTGAAAAATACCTATTATATTTTGTGATAATTTGGTGAAAATGAGCACCTCCAGTCTCTGGTTGCAGTAGTGTGTTGAATGATTGTTCTTTTTTTTTTATATATATCCATATATATATTTTTGGAGCTCTAAGCTTCGTAGTAGTACGGGCTGACTCTTCTCCAGTACTTGCTCTCCTATCGCATGGCCTTGGTTAAGTGTTAGAAGTTGGGCCTAGGCTGTTTATTCTGGTGTTTGGCTTTGTAATAACGGTGCATGCCCGGCGTCTGGCCTCATACCCAGCTTTATTCTCTGCACACCAGTCTTGAATAGCTACAGTGCTCAACCGAATTTTGGCGCACCCGCTTCCCCGGCAGGCTCCAACCCAGCCCGACCCGGAGGCTTCCCCGGGGCCAACAGCCCAGGGCCCGTCGCGGATCTCTACGGCACGGCCAGCCAGGACTCCGGCGTGGGTAACTACATAAGCGCCGCCAGCCCGCAGCCGGGCTCCGGCTTCGGCCACGGCATCGCCGTAAGTACCGCGGAGCCGCAGTGCCCGCTGCTTGGGCGGGGGCTGGGGAGGGGGTTGCTCGTGGTGTGGTGGCGTTTGGGGAGGGGGTTACCTTGGGGTTTTTGGTTAATGATGACTTGACGGCGAGCGTAGGCGCCTTGCTGACGTAGGCTGCTAGAGCTGCGCCCAACCTGCTGGTGCTGCCAGCACTGCTCCATTGACCGGCTGGGCTGGAAACGCTCGTCAGGGGTGAAACATTGAATATTTCAAAAGGAAATATTAAATAACTACCAACTTTAAGGTTCCTGCTTATCTGTACCTACTATTCCTGCTCGCTGCAGGCAGGTTGGAGTAGATGACCTTTAAAGGTCCCATCCAACCCAAACCAGTCTGTGATTCTGTGATTCTATATGGGCTTCTGTGATTCTATATGGGCTCAACCACCCATCCCAGCTGATGCACCCATTTGCAGACAACGCACCAGTCCCTGCTCCCACCTAAATGAGCATAAACGAGCTCATTCATTCAGGCAGCAGGACCCCAGGGGTGCCCACAGCCACCCCGGTGCAGGGACAGCCATGGTGCTCTCCTGCTCCCCTTCGCCCATCCCTACAACCACAGCATCCCCATGGACGGGGGGGGAACACTGGCACTTGCTGACCTCCTGGTTCACTTCCAGCATCACTGACAGCCCTGAAAATCTGCAGGTTATGAGTAAGTCGCTTCCGTTTCGTTGTCAAGTCATTGGGAAGGTGCCTCATTACTGGCCCCTGGGTCTCGCGGTGTCACTAATGATGGGCAATGGAGATTTGCTTAACCGAGCTGCATGCTGGTGTTCAGCTGGCGCTGATTTACCTCTGTGTGTTAGCATGAATGTGGTCGCACCTCTGTGGTGGCTGTCAGTCTCCCAGGCAGGAAAAAACACAACCGAAATTGTTTCCCTTTTTTATAGTAAAACGATAATGTTTTTCTTCCTCTTGCACTATAAACGTGGCCAAGTACAGAGGGCTCCCCCAAGATCCCTGAACTCGAGCAGAGAGTTTCACTCTCTGAGCGAACTGGATGAGCGAGGGGAGCGGGAGCGTGGTGCAGACAAAGTTCTTGAAGTTGTGGGGTTTTTATTGCATAAGCAAACAGTGCCCCAAAAGACAAAAAAACCTCCTACATCCATTTGTGCTTCATTCCTGTCCTGGTCCTGCCCCTCCCGTGGTCACGCCAGGGACTTGGCAATCCCTTTGGATCAATTCTAGTACCAAACGTGGAATATTATTGCTCTGCTAAGAGCTGCATCAATTTAAACTGCCATCTCGCACCACTTACAACACCTCTTATTCCCATTTTTCACCTAAAGAAAAAGACCTGTTTGTTCTTGAGAACACGGGCACTTTGGCCTCAGCAACATCCTGAGTTTTCAAGGAATAAGATACAGGATGCAAGCCTGTGTATCCAGACTTGTCTGCACGAGCACGTCTCCAAAGAACCATTTTGTATTCGACTTGCAGATTGGCAGCCTCTTAATTTCCCCCAATAACTGCAAAGAATCCCGTAGCTTTTTTTACATATCTATTTATTTAACACTCTCCATTTACTAACCCTGGTTTAAAAATAAAGAAGGGAACCCCCAAAGCTTATTTTTTGTGACTGGGGGAATGAGAAGATTATGGTCTTGGAAAGGTAACCGTAGGGTTGAACCCACCGAGTCCCTGGTGACCAGAACAGCTCGGAAATACCTGTTCATGCTGGCAACACAGTCTTTCAAGTCCTTTGATAATTTCTTGCCAAAATTAATAATCATCTGTTCCCATGTACAGAGCACTGATGAACTTAACAATTGTACAATTTTAGGGACCTTTGATTGCAACGGCTTTTACAAATGGATACCATTGAAACGTTACACATGGTTGGTTGCCATCTCACTTGGAGGTATTACAGTATATACCATTTGTACTTTGTGCTAAACTACCATCTCCCCTATATTTACTTTAAGTGGACAATATTTTATCTTCATTTTGTCTTTCCTTGGCCTTTAATCATTCCTTTCTGTGATTTATGTTATTCAAATCAGTCTCGCGGGTTGGAAACTGGAAGACAGGTCAGGAGCTAAACCCCTGGAAAAGTCAGGTTTTCATACTCCTGACACTCGAGGCAATCATTCGGAGAGCCAAAAACCCGCAGAAAAACCAGTGATCCCATTAACCTGCGGGGAAAAGACCAAGGGCCAGCTGAGAGCATCTGATGGCGATTCCAGATCTGCCACTAACGCGCTGGTCTAAAAATAGATGAGCCCCAATGCTTTATTAGGGAGAAACCATCATTCTTAATTAAGTGCTGTACCAAATATTACAGCTAAAAGATAACATTGTAACTAGTAACCATAGAGCAATTATCAAGATTAAAAAAAAATTAAACCTAAGCAAATTAAATTAAAGACATTACCTGAGTAATGCGTCCTTGGATCGCTGCCAGTTTCCTACCCTTTGAACTAAGCTCAAGTTAATTAAATGTTTAATGGTTTTTTTTATTATTATTATTTTGTTGGCCTTTGGCATATTCATCTTTGCAAACAAATATTCTTATACCGAGAACAGAGTAGATTAGCAAAGTCAGTCAATGAAAAACAGAAGTTACCCCATCAAATGGCACAGATTTACCTCTGGAGCTCTTGGTGCGTACGGACGCACGTAATGGATGTGACAGATTTTATTTCCCTGCCTTTTGCCCGGTACAACCTGATCAATGTCACATGTTTTATGTTCAAAATCAGTGTATGAAATTAGAATTACAGTCAGTCAAGGGATTGGGAACTGTGGAAAACATTCGGAGGCTTTAAATTATATAAAAATGGATTTATACTTAAATACTAGTGAATAAGGGGGGTTTCTGTTCCCTCTTCATCTACCCCCACACACCCAAGATTACCTGAAATTGTTCCGTCGATTGATTTGCTGCACCAAGTACTATTTTCATTGGAAAGAAAAAAGCAGCATAAGCATCTCGCTTTAACCCCAGTTATTATTTGCACGTATCAGTGTATGTTCCCAGATCGATTTGTCAGAACCCTTTGTGGTTTCTGGGCCTCCAGCCTTTGTAATCACCAGGTGGTGCTCAGCACCGGCCGGAGCCTGAAGCACGGCGTCGTAACTCGCGCTCAGAACGCCACGCCGAAGGCAGCGTTCATCGGATTTGTGTCTTGTCATCAGTTTACGCTTCCCACAACACATCAAACTGTAACCATCATTTACTGGCCAGTATTAAGACTCAACCCATTAATGACTTAAAACCAGAAAGTGCTTTTAATGTTGCTCATAACTAATTAAAATAGATTTTTGAGAGGAGGAAATGAGCCTTAATATTAATGCCTCAAGGACCACTGAGTTTGAAAGTTTTATTGTGGCAGCGCATCCCGAAGCGCCTGGTCCCTCGCCCAGCCCCACTCCCTGGGGCAGGATGCGGCCAGAGGAGATGAGTTTGGCCAAGCTGTGGGTCCCCAGGGCAGGATGTGGCCATAGGAGATGAGTTTGGCCAAGCTGTGGGTCCCCAGGGCAGGATGCGGCCGTAGGGGATGAGTTTGGCCAAGCTGTGGGTCCCCAGGACAGGATGCAGCCATAGGGGATGAGTTTGGCCGAGCTGTGGGTCCCC
>JANIJG010018541.1:0-10217 GCA_024611175.1 Megaceryle torquata | reverse complement strand
CCCCCAAAAAAACCCCAAAACAAAAACAAAACCCCACAACACAAAACCAAAACCATAAAAGTAAAACATTCACACCCAGGGAAGATAGTGTCTCCATCAGCAGGTAGCTCAATACTTTAACACACTAAATGCACAAAAACTTTGGCAGAATATCTATGCTGCTTGTGAAGATGAAAACAGATTTTTTTATCTACCCTTGAATAAAAAATACTAAATCTGACTGCTGCACTCTGAAGTCTGTGGGGAAAATCTGAAAGAAGTGGTTACATGATGAACTGTGACAGAGTCATTTGTCAAGAATCATATGTATTCTTACAAATTAAATGCATGAAGTGCAAGAATTAATATCTTGCTTTTACAGAGATAGTCTTTCATCTCAAAGAATCCTGAAGCACTTTGCACAGATCTGAAATGCACCTTCGCAAAACTCAATAGTTTCATGCATTGGCTCAAAGAAATCCTCTAAAAATTAGTCCCTTACCCAACATCTCTATCACAAAGTGACTATTAGCTACTTCCCCTGCAATTCTGGCAACTCAAAACCTCTTCTACTAGTAGCACAAGAAATTAAAAGCCTCCAGTCCCTGCTATAACTTAAAAGGCCCTCTGGGGCCACCTGACATACTTTTCTTTGATCTCCCCTTTCCCTTGTAAGGCAAATAGCCCTTACCCCCTAGATTAAAACCAGACAACTTTCTCATCTCCAGTCTCTGCAATGCATCTGTGCTGTGCCTTATGGTGTTGTCAGCTTTATGTTGCTCTTATTAGACAATGATGTGACAAAACTGTTCACCAAAAAGACCCTTCTCTCTTCGGGACTGATCTTCACTCACATGGGGTGACTACTGAACTTCTGGTTTGCAAAATTCTGACTGACTGGTGGGGATCCTCATTACTTAGCTGCTTACCCTACATCTGCTTCTTTACGAATTTAATATGAAGCAGAGATTTGTGCAGTTTATAATCTATTATTTTACCCAGTAAACAAATGGATGATGATTCTTACACAGGAGTTCATTACACTGTACACAGACAGCAGCTGTCAAACTGTCCTTTCTTTTGTCCATCAAGCCCAGAAGCTTATCTCCCACCGTGGCCAAACACCTCCTCATACATCAAACGCTTCAGACTATTCACACAGTAAGCAAAATTTCCTTTCTGATCTCTGCAGCAGCTGAAGTCTGCTTACAGTTGTCTTACTAATTCTAGTGACAGTGCAGCTTTTGGTCGGTATGTTTTCAATTTATCAGTCTAGGTATAAAATTTAGGCCCCACGGTGTCTTGCTCTTTTGTAGTAAAGGAATGGAGGGAAGAGTAGCAAGACATATCTCTCCTCTTGCATCATCACTGATGTAACAAGCACATTTGCAGTCCTTACACATTGCTAGGTGCATACTTTGCTATAGTCAGGTATTTCATCTTCCCCGGTGTCTGCAAAAAAAATTCCTCCAAGAAAAAAAAAAAAAAAAAAAAAAAAAAAATAATAATAAAAAAACCAGGGGGAAGATGTCAATTTTTCTTAATATTACTCTGAGATCCTTAATGACGTTAGGCGCTTACAAAGCAAAGATTCAAGTTTTTCAAAGAATTCTAGCAGAGCTATGACAAAATCAACCAAACAAGAAAACTATTCATTAAGCTTTCTGTAATTCTGCCTAATACTCAGCATAATCCCACATCTCCCCAAATCCCTCTAGGCTCAGGACTAATGGAACGGTTGCAGATATCTTTTTGAGTCTCACAGTGATGAACCAAATGTTATTTTGCTTTTTAGTATTTGACTTTCCATCTTAGGTCAGTGCTCCGACATCAGTCAGACTCAAGAGAGTAACTACAAGTGACATAATTTGCAAAATATTCCCTGCAGCACAATGAAAAATGGTGTAGTTAAATAAAAACAAAGAGTGGGCTGGGTAATTGGGAGCTGAACTTATTTATCACAAATTGAATGACTCCACAGATCTAGTTAAGTGCAGCCTCTGATCATAACTAGCAAATAGAAAGGCATCATTGCTGTCTATAACGTGCTACGTGCTAATTTCTCTACTTTAAGTAAGATGGGATCATCAAATGACTAGGGAAGGATCTTCAGTTTCCCGCCTTGACCTATCCAGTTGCTGAGCAGACACCATCGTAAGGACAGGGCAGCTTGTTCCTGCTCTTAAAGGCCTGTTCCAGCAGCTGAAACTTGCTCAGATGTCAGGAAAAACATCTGGTCTGCCCCCTATTTTTTGCTACAGCTCTATGCATGAGAAACTAGAGGAGCGGTACCGAGAGGGTTGTTGTGGCGTTAAAGAACTGGAGTACACTTCTATGCCCAGGACGTCCTCCACTGGTCCACTAAACTGAATACAAGGAAATCATTCCAGATGTACAGCTGGAAAACTAGGTGCATATTCCAACTCTCCTAATTCAGATTTTTATTATACTAACAGGCTACTGACGTTACAGTTTCTTTATTTTATTACACTAACAAAATGGTCTTAATTTACATCTCTGTTTGGTATGAATTTTCACTTTCAGAATGATTGCTGTTTTCAAACCACAACAGGTATTTTACAAAAATGCCACACACAGATCCCCACAGAAAGTTGAGAAAGCACTTTTGGTTTCATAGCTAGACAGACTTTGGTCTTAATGAAATGAAAAGGGAATAGAAAACAAACCAAAAGAACTCCAAAATTTGGTGACATGGTATTTAATACCAAGGTAGGAGTCGTATTACCAAAGAACTTTGTGGCATTATAATAACGGAACAATAAAGAAGCTGCCAGAGTCCAGAGAATCTATTAGCAAAAATACGACAGTTCTGCGCCATGGATGATTTTAATATAAAGACTTAGCTACTTACAAAAAACTAGCAACAATGAGCTAATGATACAATGGGGAGATAATGTAATTCTGAGATACCGAGTGACCCTTCAGGAACCGGCTCCCCGTATCATGCTGAAGTTTTCATTTACAAAGATCATTTCTCCTCAGAGCTCTTTGACCTGTATCTCAACAATGCCTCTTTCTTCCCTGGCTATGCTCCTACTTTCTAATGACTTCTGTTCTGACCTTAGCATTGTTTTTGCATACTTCTTGCATATTTTACCAGGCTAGCTGCCATCCTTCAACATCCCCACTCCCTTGCAACAAAGACAACCCAAAATACCTTGTATTAGATCCTCTAGAAACTATTGCAACAGCTGGGTTCTGAGGAGAAGATTTTTCCTGTCCATTAAGAGAAACCAGTGGGTTCCCCATATGAGGCATCAAATGTAATTAAAAGTTGATTCTTTTTACAGCCAATAATTTCAGCCAACCAAATTTCATATGACTTCCTTTATGCAGGTGCTTTATACACTTGTTATTTTTAACACAAATGAATCAGAAGTAAAAATCCAGGCAGGCAGGTAGAATCCCTAACCAACACGCAGCTTTTGCCGTGTCTCAACAGCAGCGCACATGCTAGCTCTGATATTTAAAAACCCCCTTTGAATTTACTACAGCTAGTTCAGATTTGATATGCAAATGTCATTGAGCTCTAGCCTGAAAAACAGCTATAGTCTAGTCTCATTCAAAATGCTAACTCAGGAAAGAAAATCTGTCAAGAAAGGAATGAGGAAGAGGTCTAGATCAGAGGACAAAAAGAACACTGTGTTGCAGTTGCTAAATGCTTTCCAACAGAAATCTGCTATTGTAATTTCATTGTCACGGTTCAAGGGGTTTTCTCTAAATTTTTTCTTGCTACTTTAGCTACACCACTAGCTTCGAAAGCACTTAAAAAGATGAATCTTAGTATCAATAGGCTACAATGTGTAGCACTGCATTTTACTTATTTAAAAAAAAAAAAAAAGGCAAACAGAAAAAAACAAATTGATCATCCATCCCTTTCCCTTTTAGCTCAGATTCACCCACAGTGTATGCAGGTTGCTGAAGCTTCTGTTTGGCAGATATGGAAAGTGGGTCGTGATCCTATTTCACTGAAAAGCAAGCATTCCATTGACATGGAGGCAGACAGTATGTCAACTATGACATTTAGTTGCCAATGAATATAGTTATTTCTGAATATGGCTGAGTCTGAGCATTCATAGTTACCATTAATTTCCAACAGAAGCTTGTGTGCTCTGGCCCTCTTAAAATCAGATAAATATCCTTAAAATGATTACTCTTTTCAGAATTAGCACTATGTTAGGACATTGAAAGGATCTGAAGCTAAGTGGAAATTGTTTTTCTTTCCTTCAAAAGAATAGTCTTCATTGAGAAAAGGAGGATTAATAAATGGCTTCAAATCTTTCAGTTTCTGAAAGTCTTTTACTAAGTGATGTTCTAAGATGTCATTTATATGAAGTACTAAGTTGCCAATCATTTGGGATCATGTAGCACTGATCATTTAAATGCTCTATGATTCGTCTGTAGGAACAATGAATGACACAAGGATGCTGTGTCTCTCCGGGGGATGTTATCGTTACATTTTGTTTGGATTTCATAGAGCTTCCTGTTGGAGATTGGTAGAGTGGGGTCCCCCGACAGGTATCTCTATGATATGCGAGTAGCAACATCATGTGGAATTGAACTACACCTTTGAGAAGGAGCTAGCTTTGCTTCCTACTAATGCTGGGTTTAGAAAGATGCCAGCTTGTCAAAAAAGGTGAATTGCTACACACAAAATAAACCTTCACATAGAGCAAGAGACGGGAGAGGAAACAGAAAGGTACCAAGTTGAAATCTACTGGCAGATATTGACCAGCAAAACCTTTCAATCAGCAGTTTTCTTTGCTGGCAAAAAAACAGTGAGAACCTCTCAAACTACTTTTTTTACTGCTTTCCATTGTTTCTCAGAGTTACGTGATTCAACTCAGTGTAAGGCATGCTCTAGAGAAAGACAACATTTACACCTAGATGAAAGGTGGCAAGACCACAGAAGAACAATCATGCGAGTCAAAAACTTCTTTTGGATTCATTGTTTACCTGCCTTGCATATATTTGTCTTTGTACGAACAATATCTGATCTGAGTGATGGCAAAGGGCATGTGTTTGAGGCTCACACCAGTATTCAAACTTGGAGGAAAGTAAACTTGGCTTCTGGCGCCAGCAGCCAACTACTTCACAAAACTCCTAAAACTTACATAAGCCTCTCACATTTCAGAGGGAAAAAACCCCAACGCATTCCTAAGTTCACCACGCTGTGTCAAAGCATAGTAAATTGATCGTATTCTCCCTCGTCTTTGTTAGCTGTACTTAACCAGTCATCACACAAAAATATTGCCATGGCAACATAAAGTGATAGCAACAACAAATAGCAAAGACATAGGGAGAATATAATTTAAGTACGGTCCAGAGGCTTTTACTCACTTGGAACATTGCTGAGTGATTCTGAATAACAAATTACTTTAAATTAGCAAATTTGTAAATAGCAAAAGGGAAAAAAGTAATTCAGAGTTCTTTTGAAAGACAACGTGGTATCTTTCCATCTTGATGCATTTGAAAGCCCTGGTCTCTCATTCTCCCCTGCCATGGAGTACTGAAACTTTCCATATCTGCCACCTGGTATGTAAATCAAAAGTGTTCAGGATGTTGTATACTTTCCAAAAAACTGGAAATGCAGTTAGTTGTGAAGCCATAACATCCAGGTGAGAAAATCATTCCTGCAGAAAGTGACATAGTAACTCTGATATTTTTATGAAGAAAACAGATTTGTCCAAGAGCTTATATGCTATATGGCAGGGCAAATTCTATTGTGATTTATGCATCTTGTAACCCAAATATAACTCAGACAACCAGTTTCTGACAAGCCATGATGGTAGATTGGAAGAAGATTACTTTCACTGTTATCATCTGAGGAGAGAAACTGAATGTTTGATCTTAATGAAGATCTTCAGAAATCAGCCCAGTCTTTAACGGTATAAAAATAACACCGGGGGGGGGGGGGAGGACCAAAACTTCATTCAAAGATGGGCTGCCAAGGTTTATCATGGACTATCTCCAAACAGGGAATAAATGAACAGAAATGAAAAAAGCGTCACCAGCATCAATTTAGCAAGAGATAACAAACCAGTACATTAGGGTGTCTCAGTAGAGGACAGTAAAGCATTGTTTCTATTAGGAATGTCATACACTGCACACCTGGTATCTCACAGTGCAGACTAGGAAATGACTGTGAGCCCTGCAAGGGTCAATTTGACACGGAAGCCTCTACAGGGATATTAATTGCAATGGTGGTCTCTATGTAAGTCAACAGCATCACTGCGATTGGGGTAAGAGGGTGGATAACAATAAAGTAATGCTGAAAATATTTCAATAACTAACAGGCTGGGACTACTTTGGGTTTAATTCCCTTAATTATTACAATTCTTAACACTTTCAAAATACAAACCACTCTGGTTTAGCCAAAGAAAAGCAACGTGCTAAAATTCTTCCTGCTACTCTTGCATCCGAACATCAATACAGAAGAAACAACTGACACCAAAGCCAAGCCTATTACATAGGGATATTCAGAAGTCATTCAATACTCCAAAGGAACACGAATCCATCTCTCTCACTTGCTCGCTTCCTCCCTCTCTAGGCAGTAGTTATATCAGTGGGTGGAATTACGATGTTTGAATTGGCAGTGCAGTGGAAGCATCACATGGCTTATAATGAAGGCCCAGAGTGCTGTTTCTATTATTGGTAGCTGGTTATGTCACCAGAATGTTCTCACATGTCAAGAGCAGGTGTCCCTGCTGCTGCATTATAAATAAAATAATTTTGAGACATAATTTGGATTTAAAATGAAAGCAGCAGCAAGCGACCAACCACTGCAGTCCTAAATAACAGCATGTAGAGAAAGAAAGAAAATAGCTAATCTGAGATCATACTTAGCCATGAAAAGCGGGTGAAAGAGGTTTTAAAACCAGGACATCTAGCAATAAGCAGAATGATTTTAAATTAACTACACATAATAAGGGTATGAGCATTTAAAGACACCATCCAGAAATCAGAAGGACCAAAGAAAATGGTCTTTGAAAACCATTTAAGGTATAATTAGGTAAAGCATGTGTATTTGGAGAAACTTAAAACTAACTCAGAATCTATTCTCAGATTTTAAACCAAAGCCAGTTAAACTTTTCCACAACCCAGGAAAGTTCTGTTAGTATTTCCAGTCCTCTGGGCATTTCTTTGTCCAAGCAACTCAAGATTTCACATGGAGGAAGGAAAAATATTTTAAGTTTTTAGTGGAGAATTTGAGTTTTCTCTTCACGTTAAACTCAAAGCTAACAAAGCTGGTCTAGAAATCAAAGGTCTCAAGTAGTCTCCAGTTCCATGAAATATTCCACTAACTTAAGCTCAATCAGTAGTAATGAGTATGGATCAGTAACTTTTCCACTCTGAAGACTGTCAGGTTGGCTTCTTGAGTTCAGGATAGAATTTCTGGACAAGTCATGGAAAAAGGATATCTCAGGGTAGTAGTGGGGCACTCAGTGATAGCATGGGAGATAGCTTCCTTAAATGAACAAAGGAAAGCAAGGAAATTAACTCGAGTTTCCCAGATCTGCTATCTTTACTAAGAGTGTACTCCTCAATGCCTTTGAGCTCTTTTTCTCAAGTTTTACTTTGAGAAACTTCCAAAGGTCTTAATGTCAATGAAAAAGGAAAAAAAAAATTCCAAATAATCACTATTCTTTCATAGAATTACATAGAAGTTCTTTGCCCAAACTCTAAAGAGTGTAAGTTATATCCCTTTTCTCTGCCACTCAATGCATGTGGCTTCCAGTGAATTCTGGGATAAACCTATACAAAGCAGAATCTAGAAACATGAAATGTTTTATCTTTGCAAAACAAAGAAGTACATAGATACATAACTAAATAAATGTTCATTAGCTTGAAGGTAGTTGCCACTTCCATAAACCTCTAAATATAATTGTGCAAAACAGACTACTGTTTAGCATTCTTTGGCGGTTGATTTTCCTACCTTTCCTGTGCCAGGATGTACTCTGCATGCCCACATGCAGTGTTAGATTAACACAGTGCAAGATAAACAATTATTCTCTCACAAATGCAGCTGCTGCAACAGGAGCAGATAACAGATAAAGTAACAGATTTACAAAGTAATTTTGTGTGGAGCACCCCTGACCACCAGCCTTCTATCAGAACTAAAGGGAAGAGAAAGTAACATTGCATACCAAAAAAAAGTAGCCATTGGAACGAGAAAGAAAAGGAGGCCATAAAGTGAGAAAACTGAGAAGGGACTTTGAAGTGAGAACAAAAGATCATTTTAACTTCTTCAGTTTAAATTAAAAGAAATACAGAAACTGATTGAATTTCAGGTCCTTGAAAAAACCAGATTCAATTCCTAAAACACAAGCTCAGATGGTTGACTGATGTAAATTAATTCAACTTCATTGGCTGGAAGCGAACGGTATCAATGTATACCAGCTGAGGCTTTTGCAAATCCTTCTTCTGAGGTTCAGTCAACACTCAATATGTTCTCAGCTTAGTGGACACACAGATTAATAAGATTGATTCCCAAGATACTGTGAAGACATAGATACAATTACCATTTGTGAGGTAACAAGGAGATCATTGCTCAGTAAAATAAATTTTCACTTTATTTTTCATGCCAGAAAACTTGATACATTACCATCTCCAAATCCAGATTGTGGCAGACTCTGAGGGTTTCCACTGAATGTTGCCTGCCACCTTCTATCGTTGACTTACCACAAAAAGTGATGTACAAGGTAATGAAGAGGAAATTTCTGATAATTATCCACAAAGAAATACAGCTGATGTGAATTAATTTAAGAATGAGAATATGATCTTTATCAACAGCCCTATAATTAGGCATCTTCTAAATGCCTTAGCACCCGAAAGATCTACCTTTTGTGACTCAGCTGTAAGTCTAACCTTCACTTGGAGTAACAATTTCTAGCAGAAAGGGAGGATTGCAGTCTCACACATTCATTTAGTCCTTGGCCTGTGTGGAGAATGCAAATTAGGCTACTGTTTGAGCGAATGACATCTGTGCAACTGCTAGAAATGCACATGTAACTGAACAGATATCACTGACTTCTGTCAAGTCTGCAATGATGCATTATGAACAAGTAGCACTTGAATTCTGGACTATCACACAAAAAGTGTCATGTCCTACAGCTTTGTTATCCAGGCCTTAAGTGCTCAGAGAAGCCTAACAACTTGATCAAGAATGTGATGGATGGCTAAGTACTACAGACTTGACTCTCTCTGTTGTTTCCCCCAGCACATCCAATCATTCTCCAGAAAGGAAGTTACTCTGTACAACATATTTCCCTGGATATCACAGGGCTTAGGTCTCTACCTTCAGGTCTGAAGACAGAATGAAGACATGGAGAAGAAAATGTGGAAAATAGAAACATATTTAACATAACAGATGAACAGAAATTAAGGAGGAGAGGTGATTTGAAATGTTAGAGATGGAGATTTTTTCCACATTCTCTTCTCCATAACCTCTAGTAAAAATTTATTTCCTGAAGAGAAGTAAGGAACATGTAGAGAACATACCAAATTGGTGCAAGCTTACCCGGAAGTATTGGCAGATCATGGAGTAAGTTAATTACGACACTGACTTTAACTCAAGGTGTAGATCACAATAACCAGAACACAGGGCTCACTGCACACTTTATGTCTGAAAAAATTCCAAAGCTGAACAAAATACTTGGGTTTACTTTTATTTGGTCAAATGCAGGTTTTGCTTGAGACAGCTGCATACGGACTATTCAGGAACTGAATTCCTTTTTTAAGACAACACTGCAGCTGTACTATTTTAATGTCAGTATAACAGAGTCAATTTAAGAATCTAGTGCAGATGGCGAGGTGACTTGAACAGTGGCTGACCTGCTGGGCCCAGAGGGTGGGAATCAGGGACACAAAGTCTAGCTGGAGACCAGTAACTAGCAATGTACCCCAGGGTTCAATACTGGCTCTAGTGCTGTTCAACATATACATTAGTGATCTGGATGGGAAGAGAAGAGTGTATCCTCAGCAAGTTTGCAGATAACACAAAACTGGGAGGAGTGGCTGGTAACACTAGAGGGCTGTGCTGCCGTCCAGAAGGACCTGGACAGGCTGGAGGCATGGACCGACAGGATCTTCATGATGTTCAAGAAGGGCAAGTGCAACACCCTGCAACCGGGCAGGAATAGCCCCAGGCACCAGTATTTGCTGGGGGCCACCCAGATGGAAAGCAGCTTTGCAGAAAAGGACTTGAGGGACCTGGT
>JANIJG010018540.1:58761-72457 GCA_024611175.1 Megaceryle torquata | reverse complement strand
AAATATAATAATAGATAATAATAAGAACTATTATCAAATATAATCATAATATAAAAATAGTATATAAAGTCTATTAAATTTAATAACTAAAACATCTAAAAATAATCTAAATAGATGCAGAGAATAGTAATTAGCCTTCCACTGATTATCATCTAATAGAAGACGAGAAATTATCTCTAACCAAGCAGAGGAAAGAACAAGAGAGAATAACTACACTTCATATAGATAGTATCTGGACTGATTTCTGATATACAAGGACAGCCTCCTTCAAACACAAAACAAGATCATTTAAATTTGTCTTAAGTCAAGCAAGCATGGTAGAAATTTGGCAGGAATGAACAGGCAACTCTTCATGGACTTCAAATTAGAAAAGGACACAAAAACAGTGGAAGCACTGACAGTCTACACCAACAGAAAATAGAAATTATTACTTCTTTGTACAGGGACATAGTTGTAAGGGCCAATGCTCTGCTGAAACTGAAACAACTGAGGGATGTGCAGGACTAAAGAAAGGGCTTCTATATTAGCAAGAAAAAAAACAAACCAGCCAACCACAAAGGTTTCCTGATGACTAGAAAAGCTAAATGTTGCACTCGTTTTCAAGGAGGATATGGGGAACTGCAGACTGATCAGTATCCCCTTAATCCTGGAGAAAGTTGTGGAGCAAATTCTTCTGCAAGTAATATCTGAACACATGTGGGACAAGAAAATAACTGGGAACAGCCTGTGTGGATTTATCACACAAGGCAAGTTGTGTCTGACCAACTTCACTGCCTTCTGTGACAGGATGACAGGCTCTGCAGACAACCAGAGAGCAGTGCATGTCATGTTCTTTGGCTTCAGCATGACCTTTGATATTTTCAGTCACAGTAACCTTATACTCTGAAAAATATGAACTGAGTAAATCAGGTACAAGATGGGTGGAAAATGGGCTAGATTGAAGGGCTTTAGAGGTTGTGGATTAGCTGTATGAGGTCCAACTGAAAGCCAAGTACTAATGGCAGTCCTCTGACCAGAAACTGATACTGGGACCAAACCTGCTTAGCTTCTTTGGTAGAATGGAGCACATGCTTAGCAAGGCCACAGATGGATGGGGAGAAGGTGCAGCAGCCCACATTCTGGACGCCAGACTGCCATTCAGAAGGCCCTCAAGAGGCTGAAGGAACTGAGCAACTGAGAATGCATGAATTTCAAAGGCAAGTGCAAAGTCCTGCATTTGGAAGAGAATAGCCCCCCGCAGCAGTACAGGCTAGGGGCTGACTGGCTAGAAAGCAGCTCTGCAGAGGAGGATCTGCAGAGTTCTGTCTGGCATTAAGTTGAAGATAAATCAGCATGTACCCTCACAGCAAAGGAGGCCAGGTGCATATTGGGCTATACTAACAAGAGTGTAGCCAGGCAAAGGAAGTGATTTTTCCTCTCTAGGTTGTATCTGTATTGCTGCCTACAGAGTATTATACCCAGTTTTGGGCTCCTCTATAAAAGAAGGATGCTGTCATGCAGGAACAAGCCCAATGGAGTGACACCAAGATTAGGAGCTAGAGCAGACAACAGGAAAAAGTGTTTTGTTAATTCTAAAGGAAGGTGGCAAAGAGGAGGTGTCACTGCTGTATTCACCTACCTCACTGGAGGGTAGAGAAAAGATGCTGGAAGAACCACAGAATGGAAGGGGTTGGAAGGGACCTCTGGAGATCACTGAATCCAACCTCTCTGCCGGAGCAGGATCACCCAGGGCAGGCCACACAGAAACAGATCCAGATGGGCTTTGAAAGTCTCCAGAGAAGGAGACTCTATAACCTCTCTGGGCAGCCTGTTCCAGGGCTCTGTCACCCTCACAGTAAAGAAGGTTTTCATCATGTTGTAGTAGAAATTCCTTTGTTCCAATCTGTGACCATTGTCCCTTGTCCTGTCACAGGGCACCACTGAAAAAGAGACTATCCCCTTCTACCTGACACCCACCCTTCAGATATTTGTAAACATTACTGAGATTAATCTCCATATACGTGCAAAGCGACAGAATAAGATGCAACATACACAAGATGCAAACCAGGAAATCCCAGTTAGATATAAAGAAAAACAAAACAAAACAAAACAAACATACAAAAAAATAATCCCACTATGGGGATGATCATACACTGGAACATGCTGCTCAGAAAGGTTGGGATATCTTCATACTTAGTCACAATTCAACTGGACCAGGTCCCGAGCAATGTGATTTATTTTACCTTACTTTGTGCAGGAGGCTGAACTAGAGAATCAAAATTATTCTGTGACTTCAATAGGAGGGGACTACTTCTTAGGTGAAGTCTACATAAATCAGCATCCACAGCTTTACTGCACTTAACAACAAAAAGCAAGTAAAAAACAGAGAAAAGGAAGGAACGAGGAGATGAAGGTAGGTTTTGCTTGTTTGTTTAACTAAGAGCATTTTTGTACAACTTACTAAATGCCTTTATTCTGGTATCATGTCTCAGCTTTATCTCTTTTTCCACCCACTTTAATAATGTTCATCTTCCTGCACATTTGACAGTAACCCAACACATATCCCAGCCTCTTTAACAGCTATGCTGTCTTCCTACTCACAACCCAAATACCTCACAGCTCTACTATATGCCAATTCAAGCAGACTGTTATATTTAACAAACCTCTTTCAGTACAAACTAGAAGTTCTTTCCAGAGTATAAACTTCTAAACAAACAAACCAATTAAAAAAAAAAAAAAACAAAAAAACAAACATCTACCAAAAAAATCCACCATACCAGAAATTTCCCAAAACTGGAATAGTTCCAGTGTCACAGCACACTCTAGTGATCAATTAAGATACAGGTTTAAATACCTGTGTCATCTCCCTCAATTTAAATGTGGCTTTAAGGACACATACAGGAAGTAGTGCAGATATTTTGAAGTTGTTTCTACATATGTACATCTGTCTTTCTTGCTAGCAAGACACTTAGTCCAGATGTTAAATTAACTGCGGATATTTCAACATGCTAGAATAATTCCTCAGCTGGCATCAAAATAGCTAGGAGAAATGGAACAGACGGGAAACATGAAGCTAGCATATACAGAGAAATGGAAAAAAAAGCCCCAAAAATATAGAACTTGGAAATCTGGAAGTCTTGAAAATTAAAGACTGATGCAGAGACATAAGTGGTTCTGCATGGAAACAAACCCGCCAAGCATCATCAGTACTGAACCAACCTGATTAACTCAGTTGGCTGAACTTGCCATGACTCCTGCAGAGCCACCAAGATGTCCCAGCGCTCAGCTCCCCAGCGTTTCTTAAGGATTTGCTCATTTGAAGCCAGTTCAGGTCCGGTGCCTCCCTGATCTAATGACTGCTCTCAGAAAAGGAACACAAAAGCCTGGTCTCCTGCAGAACCTCTTGGGTTTTTCTGTACCATTTGAGTCATGTACTACTTGCTAGCTCATTATTAGCCATGCCAGAACTAGGCCATTCCCACACAAAGCCACAAAGACTTCTTTCCACTAAAACTCTTCACTGTTCCCTGGAGTAACACAGTGAAGACAACCCAGGCTGCCACAACAAAGTTAAGTCATGTCAGGCCTATGTTTTTAGCTTGGACTATGAGCTACAATGCACAGCTGCACAGCATAACTCCCAAGGCTGAGCTGTCCCTGGAAACAACGCAGCCACATCCACACAGCCCAGCTTTTGGAATGATCTGCCTTTGGACCAAATCCAGTTCACATCTCCACATTCATGACATGGCTCATCCACAGAAAATTTCTGGGTTTCATAAATTGGAAGGTGACAGTATATGGAAGAGTGTTTATGTAACTACCAAAAAACCCTCATCCAGAGACTTCAAAAAATTGGCAGTTTAATTACTGCACGGTTTATCCAAAGAAAAAAGACAAAGCAGGAACAGTAGCAATGCAAGCATCTTCAGTGTCCCACCAGCGAGTCCGACATCCACAGATGAGGGTTACTTACGCTCTGTGCTCATGCCATTTCCTTTCTTTAAAAGGAAGAGTTAAGGGTGCGGGGTAATCAATCTTTGCTGAAATAGCCCTTGAATGCTGCAGGCAAAAATCAGAGCCTACTGTGACAGAACTTAGAGTCAAAGAATAAATTACCTTAAACTAGAAACTCATTTCCTAACTTTGAGATGGATGAACTAGTCACCTAGGCTCTTTATACCTAATAGAGAGAAATAAGCATCCTCAGACACAGTTCAGAACAACCTGAAATAGCTCTGGAAGTGCCCTCTTCTCCAGCTGATTAGAGTCAGTCTAGTTACCTAGGCTCTCACTAGCTTAAGGTATCAGTTTCACACAGCTAACGTATGAGGCCTGTTTTCAGCTCAAATAATCCCCTGCGAGAGCATGCAGACTGGCCAGACTACAAAGATTAGACAGAACTACACAAAAGAAATGACTTTATGAAGATCACAGAGCAGGTGTGACAAAGCTAATCATAGCATCCAGTGCTAATTCCCTTATCACCAACCTTTGCCATTGCTTCTATAATGAAAGGCTTTTTCTAGCAACAATATTAATAATACCTGTTTTTCTGCATATTTTTACTTCTTATTCCTGTATCTCTAATCACATGGTAAATTCAGCTTTATCCTTCCATTCCTGAAAAATGCCCTTCTGTCACACACACTCTAAAAATCCCTCCTACCTCTCTCCTCTAACACCATCCCCCACACAATGTTCCTGTATTTCTACCCTCATCTTGTTATCTACCAATAGGACCCACACTACTTCTGTACTAGGGAAAAAAAGTTGCTATACAAGCTGAGCAACCAAAAGGAGTCCAGCAGAACCTTCTTTTTCTTATGGAGGGGACAGTTTTTGGAGAGGGCTGGAAGATGAGTTCCTAAAAAAAACCTGTGAGGTAACAAGTGTCAGGGCTCCCTGCGCACCAACAGGCTTTGCAAACTTTGCCTTCAGCACAGCTGTGGAAACTTGAGTCAGGCTGCTACAAATAGAGTTCAGTTGTAAGGAAGAACTGTGCAAAGGCTCACAGGGGCTCCCCCTCTTTACTGAGGAGCTGCATTTAAGCTTAGTCTCTCAGTCTTAGGCCTTTCTTGAGCTATGCTGCAGCTATGTCCAAGGCTAGCCTTGCTCTTCCTGACCCTGACTTGACTTGCATGTTTGACCTCAACCTTGCCTCATCCCAACGGACCTGTCTGTGCTCACTGACTGTGGCTCACCCTGGTTTCTGTCACAGAGCTGGCTCTGCTCACTCAGTCATACAGATCTTCAAGAATGAGGCTGAAATTTCTTTCCTCAGCTTAGACAGTTATTTTAACCCCAAACAGAGGTTTTACTGGAGGTAGCAAGATGTGTAGCTAAAACAATCTGACCAAAGAGCAATACTGTCTAACAACTAGACATATAATTCACGTGCACCTCAGAACAAGGTATTTTTGTCCTTAAAATTGTAGTGCCCCAGTCCCCCCATTATAATATACACATTATAAGACACGAACAATGCATCAGTATTTCAGTAACCCCTCTTAATCCATGAAAAACTGAACCTAAACAAGTAGGTTATCTTATAAGAAAACCCAGATCAGGAAATGCCAGAACTGTGTGGTAAACTGATTGTATCCACTCCTCAGTTACACAGAAACACTCCTAAACAAACTCTGTTTCACGTATGCTGTATTTGAATGATAAAGAATATCCAGTTCCTATAGAAGGTAGAAAATACAGGTTTATCATTTCTATACCTACATACATATACAAATGTACCCACACACATGTATTTTATTTGGAGCCTAAGTGCTTGTGTACACATATACACACACACATACATACAGTGACAAACACTTCAAACCTCAAACAAAATATATAGCAGTGGCTTTAGTCTTAAGCTTCCTATTCATTAATCTGTTCATAAAATCCTATTAACAGAATCACTAAAAGAATGCTTGTAGGAGTTTGGGGGTTTTTTTAATGACTATTTAACCCTTTCTTATTTCAGCATAATTTAAACAGGTTACTGCAGTTCTTTTATAATGGTTGATCAATTAGGAAAAGACTCCTCTCTTACCTTACAGTGCTTTGGACTGATGAATCCTCAGTTCCTTTATATCCAACTCTTTTGATACCAGTACCAGGTGAATTATTCACACTCATACATTTTTCTTCTTCCATTACAAGATCACGGAATGACTTTGGCAAAGCAGAATGTAATGAAGATGACCTTAAAAAGAAAACAAACAAACAAACAAACAATTAATTTTATACTTGCACAATCCAAAACTCTATATTGTTTCACGATTCAAATAGCAAAGAGAGCCTATTCAGTTACTAAAAATACAATTATTACTTAACTTTTGTATCTCATCATTATGCCTGCTAGAACCCATTCACTAAAATAAGTCACTTTGGGTCAAATATGTAAACAACAGAAAATAAATACCCGGAAGAACAGAACAACCCCAGAAATTTCATTAGAAGGAAACAAAGCCACAAGAAAACAAAACCCCCACCACCCCTCTATCTATTTTCCCCCAAACTATCCTTCTAAAGAGCAAATCTTATTTTCACAGACACCTTGTCTTAGAGAAGCTGCACCTTTTCTAACAGTCTTACTCCTTGAAAAGTATTCTCATAAATCACACAATGTTCTAATACTGCTAGTTAATCACCATGAAAGTTAAGTATAGCTGATCTTCTTTCCCCAAGATACTGATGGGAGTATGTTACCCATACCTGTTGGAGGCTCTATAAAATCCACAGTAAAATTCATAAAACTGATATGCTTTATTTTCTTTTACTTGCTTATGTATAATATGTACTGTTACTGAACTAGAGCCTGCATATTATCTTTCAAAAATAAACCAACATGAAAATACAGCAATTTAGCATCATAGCTATTTTGCACATTCTGTTCCTACCAGAAGCTGGCACACAAGAGTCTATACAAGTGTTTGAAGTGTCTGACCAGAACTTCCCCAAATCTGAGTAGACAAATGGTTCCCTTGGGATCTGTTGTCACTGAAGCTTCTTCGGCTACTTACAGTTTAAGTAGTCTACCCATTTTCCTGAAAATTCTGTACTGCAATCTACTTGCAACACAGCACCAAAAAACCCAAACTACCCCAAACCCCCAAAACAATCTTCCTAAAAACAACAAACCCTCAGTCATTCTCAGCTTGTGAACCTATCCAAAACAATTATCAGTGGCTTAAAATGGTTTGGCTTAAACTGGCACAAATTTTCCTAATGGTAACAACTCGAAATTTCAGTTTCTCCTGCCTGATACACTGTCATTTTTATCTATTTGGTAGTATTACAAAAGCTAATTAATATATCTTTTTTTTTTTAAGTGGAATAAGAGTAAGTTTCTTTAAGCTGTAACTGCAAAATATCAAAACATGGACTTCCAAAACAGCTGTTGGTTTCAGTATAAACTGGAAAACTGACAAACTAACAACCTAGACATCAAAATACACAATTGTTAGTTCTTAAGTGAGACTTCAAATTTCTTTATGCCTCCACTTTTGAAAAGCCACAGGCTCTACTGAGCTTAAAATAAAACAACAACAACAAACAAAAACAAAACAACAAACAAAAACACTAAACAAAGAAACAACAAAAAATAAACAAACAACGAAACCCCAAACAAACAAAAAACCCACAAAAAACACAAAACCAAACTACAATAAAACAAACTACACTTCCCTCACTCAGAGGAGGTTTGAAGAACTAATGAATTTAACACCAGGCTTCTTGGACAACATATTCTCAAAGCATTACTAGTGTGACCCTCCCTCTGCCCTTCTAATGTCCACTTTTCTTCAAGAAGGTAGCATAGATTCAGTCCCCCCAAAACTATGAAACTGGAGGTTTCTTTTGATGGAAAAGGTAGGACATTGCATATGACAAACTCTGTCTTTTACTCAAGCAAAAAAGAGCTAGAAGGTCCCACACCCTTCTGGCAAGTGTGCTCACTGCACATCCAAGTTGAATATCTGATTTCACTGGAACACAAGTTCTGTGGCTTTGACTATACTGCATGTGTGGAAAGCTCAATCTGTTGCCAAATGCACTCTAATAGTCCATTGTGAATTTACAGAATATAACTTTGCAAATATATTATTAGAGCAGATGAATAACACCTACCTTTTTATTTTACATACAAAACCACTTTGAACAATTATCGGGCAATTACATAATTAATGGCTTGCCTGAAGCAGCTTAAAGTTTACTAACAAATGCTCTCTTCCAGAAGCTAGGCATAACCTTAAATATTTATATACTGTTTCTTTCTTTGAACTCCTGAGCTACTGGCATTTTCCACATCAGCAGCCAGAGGAACACTGCAGAGGAATGTACAGAATCATGCGTGGTAACCACATGAGCGGTAGATTGGATTCCACCTTCCTGAAGTATATCCTGGACTTTCCACTTAAGATGGTTTGTGTAACACAGTAGAGCCCATCTGCTTTCAGCAACTGTTTAATCAGAACCTTAAAAGCACCATATATTTTCCACAGACAGTTATCTAAGCATATTCAAAAAATCAGTCCATACTTGCTTTTAAATGTAAGGAACAGTTCATGGGCAGCTGGTAGTCTGAAATTAACTAACACCCAATAGGTAACGAATTATCTATCAGAGAGTAGATGGATAGCATGAAGAGTCAAACTACTCAGATGTCAGATCAAAGAAGTTATGCTCCATATTTTCATATGCCTTTTTATCAGAGCTTCTCTTAAGATCTTACCTTAAGATCATTAGGTGCTTCAGTTAACCAGTACAAATACGTAAGAGTAATTTATCTTACACTGAAAAACAGGATTTCAGGAACCAACAAAAACCGCTTCTGAAGATAACTAGATGAGCTATACAAAACCTACTTGAAGCTTTGTAGTACCTAAAAGCTGTGCAATAAAAAAAACTACTATAAAAGCACTTAAAACAGCTAAATTCTCTAAAAAAAGACTTTAAAACAGATTGACTGTGGTGGGTATGCAGTAAGCTTTGTTCCAACTGAGACACAAAACAGGTAAGCTCTAGAGAAAACAGATTGACTCAAAATTCTTCTAGGGTACCAGCTGCCATGAAAGTCTAGACCTTCCTGAACAGGAAAAGGGGAGAACTGACCAACATTTACCACAAGTCAAAGAGCACACACATAGGCATTTATTCTGTAGTAATTAAATACATTCAATTTCCCTAGCTTGCAACTTTTACACTTATGCCTTCATGCTTTCATTAAATAGCAACTGTAAATGTGAAGAACAAGGCATAAATCAGGCCAGAACCTCATTACATACACTGCTGTAAACCTAATTAATTGAGCAGATGATAAACCATTTTTCTATTTCATGCAGTGATATTAACTTGAACATTTAAATTGTGTGTAATCAGCATTAAAAGTGATTTTAAACCCATTGTACATCTTTCATCATAAAAATTCTAAGCAGCATCTGTCATGCCTCCAGCTCCTAGACACACAGGTAACTTTGTTATCTGTAATTTCAGTCACTTTTGGTTTACTTCAAAGTCATTCTAGCCCTTTCCCCCAGGAAGGGCTAACATTTTTCTTTATGCTTTTGACAGAGAAAAAAACCAGCATTCATAACGGTTTTCAAAAAGCTCTTGATGACTAAGTTTCAGAGCTTGTGCTCAACCTTCTTTTCCTATGCTTCACTTTGATACCATCTGCAAGTACCACATCACACAGAGGCAAGAACCAGATGGGATGCAGGCTTCTGACTCACTACAGTAAAATCTCAAAGAAATGTTAAACTGCAAGCACTGCTTTTGCCTGCACCCTTTGAATTTCTAGATTACTAACAAATGTAGATACAAATAATGGAATGCAAGTATTTTTAATTAACAGAACCTATGGCATTTTTATTTTAAAAATTGCTTTTAAGAGACTGTTCAATGTAAAAACCCTCCAAAGAAAAAGAAGTGATATTTGATTTAGAACATACCATGCATTCCCTAGCTTAGCAACTTTTGTAGGTGGGGGTGGTGTGGTTATTAGTGTAGTAGGTTCCATGCTGCTAGTTACTGATCCATTATCTTTTGCTGCCAAGGCAATCATTTTCCTTTGCTTCTGAGAAAGCTTGATTCCATGAGACACCATTCTGCTGTGAATTGATGTTACAAAGAGAGAGGATGTAAGATCAGTGTCCTTTGAGATGACTCGTCTTTCATCTTGCAAATTAAACTGTGAAATACTTCCTAGACCAAAATACTTTGTAAAAGGGAAGTATAGGTGTGTAGGAGGGGTTGGATGGCTGACAAGTAAAAGTGTCAATGAATTACAAGAATGACAGAAGGAAAAGCATCATAAAACTATTCTTCACATAGATGTCTACACATGAAAACATGCACAGTAGGAATCAAGTCTCCAAAAGAGACAGCCTACTACCAGATGAAGACTATTTTCCAATTTGGTGACTTTTTAGAGACTGTCAGAAGCTTAGCTCCCTTAAACCAAATATATTCATGCATGAGGAACATATACAACTGCATATGGCCATTTTCTTCTATTTGCACCAATTTATTTTCTAAGTTATTTGGATTCCTCAGTCTTTGCCGGTTTGCTCATAGCTTCTGAATCTACCTAGCCAGGAATCCTTTTACTAGGCTCCAGGACTACTCTCCTAGCTCTCCTTTAATAGAATGTCACACTTCAAAGGTTATGAAAGTCATCGTCAGTTCTCTTCAGTATGTCGCCAGTTAAGAAACACTACGCTTAATGCACTGCCTTTTGGAAAAGTGTATTTATTTCCCTGTGTCTTTGAGATGCTTCTCAGAGCAAGAACCACCCTTGTTTCTGTCTGAGGGAGAACTTTCAATATCAACACATGGGTACTGGGGAAGAATTGATTCTTTTTGATTGGAGATAGCAAAGCTCGGCAGAGCAGGCTACCGATTTAAGATACTAGTTTACTAGCTCTTTCTTTCAACAGCTGAGACGTGCTTTTGAAGTAGATGACCAAACAAAACTACGTAAAATAAAGGGATACATTTTAAAAAACACCATAATGAACTGAAGTAAACAAAGACATTCAAAAACAAATGCTTTTCTCCTGCTTTTTTGAACTCTGAGCTGCCTGAACCACTAAGTAAATTCATAATAGCTTGGTCTATCACACTTTTCTTTTATAGATTTTGGTTTTTTACCAACCCTGAATTTGCCTTTGGCATGGTTCCACATTTCTGCATACTTTCTTCAATTTCCATGATGGTTCTTAGATCCATAGCAGGAGGGCTGGCAGGGCTAAATGAAAAATAAAAAGTTACCTTGCAAGACACTCATTTTTACTTACATTCCACAGTTCCAGCCTTCACTGAAATCCTCTAAATCATACATAAGATTGGTAACCGGATGTATAATTTCTGTCTGTTTCCTCAATTATGGCAAACCTCAAATAGAATGTTTCTGACAAAACATTTATAAATATATACATATTTAAGAGCACACTATAAAAATACTTTCAAGACTAATTATACTATGAAACAAAAAGATGTGAACTATGATTACTTTAAAAAAATTAGATAACCTAAATCCAGGATACTTATTTAGTAGTCAACTGCCCATGCTAAATATTAGAGAAGCATTGCTCACAGCTCTTTCAGGAAGGTTTAATTAGAGCCTTCTTTGAAGAACAGGATTAAAATTATTTCACATGGAAAACAGAACACTCTTTGTAAAGTCAGAGCTCTAAAAATACCAGTAACATTCTCAAATGTTAGGAATCAGTTTCTTTTTCATAAATGACCTAATTTTAAACATTTTCAGAAATGCACATGAATTAAATACAGATATTTCCACACTTTCCATAAAAATGTAAACTGTAAAACTTTGTACTTAAAGGCATTTGCAAACTAAACTGTATTACAATTAGATTCAAGGACAAAACAAATACACTCCAGTATTAATCCTTCAAACATTTCATACAATGGGCCTGCCTTCTTGACATCATACCAGCTATAGTAGAAAAAGTGAAGAAAGAGTACAAGGGAAAACCATTAAAGGCACAATGGCATGACAACAAAGGCCCATGGTGTTATTTGCTCCCCTTCCATGCAATCCTCCATGATTCCCTAAATCTTCTCTCTTCTCTGTTCAACTTTTATTAACAGTTGTCAGAAACAGAACACCAGCCAAGACAGAAGTTCAGCCTATCACAGTACTGCTTCTTTTTCATATGCAGGTACTGCTACAGATAAAAATTAATAATTGATTTTATATTATTGAATCAGTCAAACCTGTGGTGTTGATTTTCAAAGGCTGTTTAAGTCTAAAGTCATGGCTTAAAAATATCCAAGTACAATGGTGCATCTAATGGCTTCAAGCATGGTCTGATTCTACAAAAAAACCAAACCTGTCAAGTATTCTATAATGCGTTAACCAAGGAGGCCTTCTAAAAAAAAGATATTAGAAGTCCAAACTTGTAGCATTTAAAAAAAAACACCACAACAAAACAAACAAAGCAACCAACCAAACCAACAAACCCCAAACCAGACCCAAAATATCTATCCAGAAATTGCTTCTCCCAAAGAATAACTAAAATATATACCACTTCTGTTAAACTGCCAAAATCTTTAATTCAGATGTCAAGTAATGTCTCACTATTTTGAAGAGCAAGTAGCTCTTTAGTCTGAGTAGAATATTATTTGCATTCACTACCAAGTGTAGAACAGTGATTCTAAGTTAGGTAGGCACCACAACTAATACTCTACCTGAAACTGGTTGCTACCCAATTAGGAGAACTTGCAGTGTTGGTTTTGACACTGGGAATGGACTGTGGAACAGACTGTGTCAATGCTGATGATCCCTTGTATGACTTCATCTCCCTGTTAAGTTGGGAGGGTTTCATAACCTGACTACATCCTTTGTCCTTCATCTAAAAAACAAACAAACAAACAGAAAGAAAAAACAAAACAAAGACTGAAAAATGTTGAATAATATTGTCACATTTTTTTCATTTAGATAAAAAGAGAGATGCTGAAACCAACTTGAATTACATGTCAGCAAAAAGATTTTAAAGGATTACAGTACCATATTAATAAAATACCTTTAGATAATTTAATAAGGAATACTCATTTGTATTAGCTTTCTCATATAAACAATAACTGATGTTGTGTGCTCCATTTTAAGGACAAGAACTTCTCAGAAAGACTCCAAAATACAGATTCTGCTTTTGATGGACTAGATAAATACAAATAAATTGCTAGGAACAAAGAAATCCAACCTCAGTCCTCTCTGGATGAAATCCTTTTGTGAAGTCAGGGGACTGCAAGTCTCGGGGGCTACCCACTGCTGCATAACTACCTTCAGAGTCAGATGTTAAGAGTTCTGGAAGTGATTCTACAGAGTTTGTTTTATCCAGTTTTACTGAGCCTAAGAAATAAGAAGATAACATAAAACTACTAAATTATGAGAGCTGGACTAAGTAATTCTTAAAACCCCCCAAAGTTATTCACTCCATTTGATGAATACAAAGTAACCAGAATTTCACCTACCCCAGTGTATTAGGCTGTAGTAAGTACAAGCAAATTTAAGACTACCTTAAATATTTTTTCCGAGCAAGATTACTCTCAGTTTTCTTTTTCTGTCTCACAATATACAATTTTAGGAAGTAACACTGACACTCTTCTGTTGAAAATGAAGGGTTCGACTGTCTTTTCAATAAATGGTGACTAATTTATTTTTTATATTAAAAAAAAAAAAAAAAAAAAAAAA
>JANIJG010018540.1:0-43027 GCA_024611175.1 Megaceryle torquata | reverse complement strand
AAAAATATATATATATATATATAAGAAAATAGTCCATCAGGATCTACTCTTAGTGATATGAGACTAGTTAATAAGGCAGAAAATTGCTCCTGACTCTCTATTATGCCCAGATAAGGGTCTGGAAAACATGAAAGGTTTCACAAACTTAGCAGTACAAGAAAGTAGACGATCCTTCTTTTGTTCAGTGCTAGTCTCTTAGGATTAGTCATCTAACACTTGACAAAATCATTGCATTGGACCCTTGTGCTGCCATTACTTTTTCCAAGTAACTTTTCTTCCTGGAAATCTCCACCTAAAGGTCAACAGAAGGCTGCAAAGCAGGAGAAAAGAGAACAGCACTTGTCAATGCTACCAACTGTCAGCCCCAGAGGGAAGAATAAACTCACCACATAATACTGTTAGAGACTGTAAAGATTTGATTAAACTTTATAGCAGCTAACCTTTCTTTTCTGATATTTTTTTCCCTTCTTCCATCCACGTCCCTGTAAAGGCTTCACCATCCTGCGTGACAAACATTATTTCGTTCCCATTTAAAGCAACATCAGACATGAAGACTTGCCGGCCGTACACCCAACGACACTGCTTCATGGAGTTGTTAGATGACTTCCAGCAAAACACCTACAATATCATTTTTTTCAGAGAAAGGGGAGATCTGCATATCACATAAAAAGTTACTTATTACAAACTACTATTTTCAACACAAAAATACACCATCTTGAAGTTGCACATAAGAGGAGAAAAGACACTTTTCAAAGTTATACTCCAAAATGTCACAAGCAGCTCTTACAAAGAGCCCCAAAGTAAAACAAGAAAATCTATTACAAGACCCACTTGTCCACAAAGGGCATTTGAAAAGCTTCAATGAATATTCAAATGCCTTCACAGCAAACATCTATAGGACAGTTTATACTGACATTTCAACAAAGACAGCAAAAGATGTCATGTCAAGAAATAACTTTAGTTTAGTTCTTAATTTACAGATTTGTCCAACTGTTTTGCTTATAAGTCAGGCAAAATTCAAAGCTAGTACATCAAAAATTTAAACTATTTCTTGTTAATTGTTTGACAAAATTCTCAAGTTTCTCTGTAACAGCCAACGTTTTGGAATGGAGATCATGACCAAATAAACTTCAAGACATTCAACAGAGATGAGGAGAACTGCATGCACATCAGGATATCCCATATAAAGTAAAGCCCAGATGTGTCATTAGTGGTGTTAAAGTCAGTCTTTCATTTTCTCACACTGAAGGACCTGCACAGTTCTCTTAACACCTACATAAGGAGGGGACAAAAGAATTTTAGTAACTTAACTTTTCCCCCTCTTGAGCCCTAGAGAATCACAGACTGGCTGAGGCTGACAAAGACCTCTAGAGGTTATCTAGTTCAACCCTCTGCTCAAGCATGGCCACTCAGAGACAGCTGTCCAGGAACATGTCTAGACAGCTTTTGAGTATCTCCAAGGATGGAGACTACATGGGCAACCTGTGCCAGTACTCAATCATCCTCACAGTGAAAAAGTGCTTCTTGATATTCAGACAGTGTCCTTTATTTCAGTTTGTGCCCATTGCCTCTGGTTCTGTCACTGGGTACCACTGAAAGCAGCCTGACTCCACCCTGTTTACATCTTCCCTTCAAGTACGTACATACAGTTAAGATGCCCCTTCAGCCTTCTGTTTTCTAGGCTTTGCTCTCAAAGAAAGTAAAGTTAAGCCAGACCAGGAAGCAGTGATTCAGGAAACAGAATTATTAAGATCTCATCCTTCTCTTTACTTAGTAATTTATAATGCCTAAAAGCACTAAAGATCCCAGAATTTGCCACTATTCAGCACAGAAAATTATGAAATGTAGATTGACATAGTTCCACTGGTGCAGGAAGGCAAAGCAGTGTCCCCAATATATTGAAGGGGCTCTACCAATACTACAGATGCTTGAGTCTAAACCTCACATGAGCAACACTGAAATGGAACTTTATAATCTCTGACACAACTAATGACCTAATAAACAGAGAAGATCATCCCAAAACATAATTAAGTCAAATGCAAGGAAAGAAACTACCCACACTGCTCCCAATTTTGATAGACAAGCTCAGTTTTTAAAATTCTTTTAAGGTAGCATTTCAATAATAAAATCTTTCTGTAAACACCACTAGATGGCACTGAAGGTTTAGATCCTCCAGTGAGCAGACCTAGAAAAGGCTGGAGTTTTGCAGAGTTCTGTAAAGACTGTTACCGCTATGAAAGAATGAGGAAAGAGATCTGGAAACCTGTGGTGGATTTATTGTTTTAAGACAACACAATGTTTACATTTAACTATTAAAAATAAACCATTCACGAGGTTTATCTGTAACTTTTCAGAAGTAAAAGGGACACCTCATATATAGAATACAGAAACATAAAACAGTATGGGCTGGAAAGGACCTTTAAAGGTCATCTAGTCCAACCTCCTGCAATGAGTAGGGACACCTTCAGCTACATCAGGTTGGTCACAGCTCCATCCAACTTAATTCTTGAATATTTCCAGGGATGGGGCATCTACCACCTCTCTGGGAAATGTGTTCCAGGTTTTCAACACCCTCACTGTAAAAAATTTCTTCCTCGTATCTAGTCTAAGCCTACCCTCTTTTAGATTAAAACTATTAACCCTTGACTTGTCAGAACAGGCCTTGCTAAAAGGACTATCCCCATCTTTCTTATAGGCCCCCTTCAAGTACTGAAAGGCCTCATAAGGGCATGTATGTTATATAGCCACTTACATATGTAAAAGCAAAGGTGTTACACCTTCACTGAAAAGCCACCGTATAAACTACTGTGCATTACTTTGGAAGTCTTTTCTATGCATGATTTTGTCCTCTCATCTTTAAACTTTGATTAATCAGTATGCAAATTGCTATATAATTATGATTTCTACAGCACAACTTACTCTTCCAGCTTCATCCAGTGCTAGAATGCAAATCTTCTGACCCCCATTTTCTTTAAGATGCTCGGTATCTACCTTATATTCCAAACGTCCCCCATTAACAAGAACTTTTTTAAGGTTCAGCTGTCTGAAAGAACACACAAGGTTAAATTAGTATTTCTTCATGATGCTTCTATGTAGCATTCTATGTAGCATTTGTATGTACCTTTTTATTTTGAAAAGCAGTAAAAAAATATATAGATAGATAGATAGATAGTTGAGGTAGTGACAATAGTGACACTGAAAAACTACTTAAGTTTAGTTTCTCCCCACTGGTATTACTACCATAACTGCCAATAAAATACTATTAGTACATTGCAGTTTTTGCTTTACTTTTAAGTAAGTTATATCCACAGGTGGTTCTTCAGGGAAAAGATGATATTAAAAAATTACTTAGAGCTAAAAGAAATTTATACAACTATAATTTTTGTAATACCAGATGACATTGCAAGGATCCCCCTTGCAAACTAAATTACCCTTCATAACACATTATATCCACACAATAATTATGAAATTCAGACCTCTAGTTACTGATTCAAAATCATAACAACGTAACTAAAGAGAATAGAAGATCTTCGGCAAGATGCATTTATAAAAATTCAGATTAACAGAGGAACAAAAAAATACCAGCTTCAATATTTTTTTAACTATGGCACAAAATATTTCCTCTCCGTGTGGTTTTTTTTTTTTTTTAAGTATTTTTGGTATACAACAAATGGGAACCTTATCCTCATCTAATAATACCAACAACGAATAAACAAAAATGTTTACCACAGTTCATGCAAAAGAACTGTAAATGGAAGAAAACCCAGAGGAGCAATGCATTATGACTAAAAATCTTTAATACAGCTTGCAACTGTAAAACTACAGTGAAAACTTCACCTAACTGTTCTTCATGACAAATAAGAAATAAGACATACTTCGAAGCCATCTTTTTGCACTGGTAGTCTGCAAGTAAATAAATATCTCCTCTTTCTGTAACACATACTGTAGCGCCATCACTTGCAGAGACCAAGGACACAGAGATATCTTTGTGGTGTAGAGCAGAAACTTGGCGAGGTACAGTTACACATTTTTCTCCATTAGGATCCAGCAAATAACCTAGGAAATACAACACAGCCCAAAACCATTATTTGCTATTCCACATGTTGTGCATTTAAAGGACATTCTGCTACACAACTTAGAAGAACCTTTACATTCTAAAAATAATAATAAAAAAATAGGTAGTTAAATAATTAAACTTCAAAAAAAATAGAGCAATAAGAGGCACACCGCACATACTTGTTAGTTCACCTCAAACATTCAAGATTTAACAAGATTAAAAGATGAAGTAAGGCACATTCTACAGGAAAAGCTATTTAACATGGTTAGACTCTACAGTGGTACTGCCTTTGATTCCAAAGAACATTTATTTGATCCTATTATAGTTCAAGACAGTAGAGGAACTATCACACTGGCATAAACTATTTCAGCCACTGGAAGATACCAAAGAAGGTCATCACAAAAATTACTACGAGTGCACTTAAGCATGAAGGCAGGCAGTTATGTGAAACAACACGCAAGGCTGGAACTGTAATGTAAGGTCTCTGAAAACATACTTTAAAAAACAAACAAGCAAAAAAAAACCCAACAACAAAGCAAGCCATTGCTGCTTTGCTGCATCAAGACACCTAACAAAGAATCGCATACGTTACATAAGCCTGCTATGTGTGTACTTATGGATGCACCCCAGAGTGCATCGGGGTAGAAATATCCAGGAACAAGCAGCAGAGCTACTTCTAAAGCTGGAAGCAACCCTGCATATGACAGTGTAGTGCTGTGCATCTTAAAGAGGCAAGGTTTATTACCACAGATCTATCATAGTGCCCAGCTGATGCAACTATATCACTTATGATCCAATTACTTTCTCTATATGGTACCTCACTGGGCCATGCATGCACCAGAATGTCAGGAATACAAGCAACCATAAAAGCCTTGTATGATGGGTGAATATATATATATTTATGTAAAACAAACCTAAATCATGGAACACAAAAAAAACCACCAAAACAAAACAAACCCAAACAAATAAAATATTCCTTAGTAAGATACTTGTCTGACAAAACCAAGTTTTTTTTCACATACCTTTGCAACCTTAAATAGGAACACAAAAATGTGTCTGAACCTGATGCCAGAACCGATGCAAAGTAACTGTAAGCACCAGAGCTAGCTAACAGTTTTGTTTGCACAAAGATAGAGAACTGCAAAAATGCAAATCCAAATCAATATTGCAATACTTGTTTATTAAAAAAGACAAAAGCAATTAAAATATCCTATTCATACAACAAATCAAGAAGTTTACTAGTTGGTAATACATTCTTATTAGGTTAATTTGTAACTTCAGTATATTACTGAGTTAAGCAAAGATTCTTATAATGGTGCTGTTGAAAAAAATTCTAGATACGGGCAAGCATTTAAATTTTAAAAGTTAGTATGGAAAAAGTTATCAGTAGCATGTTTACAGTGCATGGAAAAAGAAGGACACAGGCAGGAGAGTTGAATGGTCGGTTCTCTTTCATTAAGGGCAATACTAGCCAGACTGATGGAAGTAGACAAGCATGCCTTCGGACATTCTGCAACACAAACAGCAACATTCCATTTCCTGAAATCCTTCAGTAGCAAGACCACACAAGATACGTGGAAGGCAAAAAAATTGTAAAGAGTTTAAAACAGAGCTAAGTCTGACTGGCTCCCATTATTTCAAAATGTGAAAGCAATGAAAAATACTCTTCAAAAGAAGTGTGAAGGGATGATGTCATCATACTGGTTTAAAAAAAAAGTAAAATAAAATAAGGAGACAGAATAGAAAGCTTTAGCCAAGCTTCTGTTCTAAGAAGCAGATAACAGCTTTAGTATAAATAACATCTTTTAATGGCTGGGTTTTACTTTCAGAATGCTTCTACCTTACCTAGTTGGCCGCCATTCAGCCCCATGGTATACACTGCTTCCTTAGTCCATAGCACTGTATGGAATCTGCCTGCAGCCACTCCAATCACCATTCTACCTTTCAGGTTTTTTGCCTGAACCTAAGCACAAATCCAAAGTACATCTTAATATTAAGCAGCAATAGGTGAATTTCACATGTACAAACTTCTGACAACATTTAACTCCTAAAGTCATTAAGGATGAAGCACTGGTATCAATCCACATACAGTCTAATCTAATCAGGATTATTTCAGTAGTTTGTCAACTGGTGCACTATTGCACTAGTGACAAAAAGAAGAAAACTTTTTGCATTATCTAATCAGAACTAGAATCAAATCTCCTTAGGCCATATTCACATGTATGATGTTGACCAAGAATACATAGGACATGTAAAACAGCTTAAGGAGACTCAGCTGCTACAAAAGTGTCAGCTAAAAAGTTTCAGCTTGTTAAATTCCAATTCCCTAAACACACTGCAGAATGCTATGCTACTAGTGCCACACTTCAAATTCTACTTGATTTTTTCCAAATTAAGATGATCAAGACCAAAGCAAATACTGTGGATATATAGGTTTCTAATTACACTATTAAAGAACATCCCATTGTAGCCCAAAGCACTCTCCTGTTGCACTTTGGTAGATTATTCTTTCCTACTTTTGTAACACTGGTAGTGAAAAGTTGCAACTCCAGATGAAGTTTCCATTCAATAAAAGGTAACATAACTCATTTACATTAAAAAAAAAAATACAATTAAGAGACTGAGCATAGTAATATAGTGAAGTTGCTGATGCCTGTACCCTTTCTTCCTTGTCACTATTTTTCCCAAAGCTTTATGACTCCAGAATCAACAGTGCTTCTAGCAAAAAGCACAACCACCAAACCCTGAGATCCATCATCCAGTGATTCAAAAGGAGTAAATTAATCTCAAGTAATACATTAGCTATTACTTTTACACCATTTCAGCTACAGAACAATTTGGGGAAGAAAAGGGTTTTGGCAACTGTACCTTGTATCGTACTTAGCACCACAAACTTTAGCACAGTTCAGGTTACAAACTAAGACAATTATCAGGACATAGTTAGGTATTTAAGATTGAAGTATTTGATAACACAGAATCGAGAATTTATCTGAACTCACATTCAACCTTATTGTCCTGAAAAAGTTCAGAAGTTATTTCCACAATCTGCCCATTTTACTTTCTGATAAAAAAACAAACAAAGAAACAAACAACTAAGCTTTGACTGATGTTACTTTTACCTGTCTAGGAACACTGCAGTTAGGAGGAGGAGGAAGAATACCCAATTGATGGAAAGTATTTAAACCAAATGTGTAAACATATCCATCTTCTGTTAAAACAACAGTATGATCCTTAGCTGCAGCTATCTGGGAGCACTGATGGCCAGCTAAGCCTTCCACAAGTCTTGGAACCTGAACAATTTAAAAAAAATTAAAATAAAATAAATATATATATAAATATACTGGTTTGATATTAACCATAGGCCAAATATTGAACTACAGATGAAAATGCATTTGAATGTTCAACACACTCAGCATAATTACCACATCTAATGCAGTCAGAGAAAGTACTTTCATTTAAATCCATCCTGTGCTATCAGGGCAGATGATTTTTAAACTACCTGCTCCAAAAATAGGTTGGATTCTATATCTTCAGGACAGCTGCGCAAATATTACCTAGTACATCTTTTGTTTTTCTCTCTAAATTACCATGAACAATACAGATTTCTCCCTCCAAAACACAGGATAATCCTAAGAAAATTCTACAGAATAAGGAAGCAATTCTGTATCTCTGACTCTGCATGCACATTAATGTGATTTCTCCTTTATTCAACTGGGTAGCATACCAATTTCAAATGAGCAATTTGCAAAAAATTCTAATATAATGGAATTGCATTAGAAAAAAACCCAAAAAACAATAAAACAAACACCCAACCAAACACACCACACATTAAGAACTGAGCTCCAGTCTTCACTGCAGCACATATCCAGCAACATAATATCAAGTTCTACCGGATACTTGATATTAGATTGTAAAAATAAATAAAAAATTATTGTGCTGCAAACCAAATGCACACTACCAGGTAGTGTGCACAGGATAAGATACTGAAGTCTAAGAATTGCACTGTCATCATATCTTAGCCTTCTCAAATTTTGTTTTTCCATATCGCAACAACATACTATTCAAATGAAAATGATGGGTGAGTTTTCACTTAATAGCTCTGCAAGTCTAGTAAGAAGCAACTTTCATGCCACTACAGCTCCACACTACTGCCGTTTCCTTTTTGTCAGCCTTGATGCTCATCAGATAGCATCTCAAACCTACTTAATTGAGGCCAGCCAAAAACCATTTGCTTCTATTTACCTGGTGGTCAGCCAGCCTTTAAAACAAACTGGCCATAGCACAGAAGTTTGACCACAATATCTAGCTGTCTTAAAAGAAAAATTATTTAATTGCACATTCTTCTACTATCTGCCACCTCACTGGGAGTGCTGGAGAGGTTTTTTCTGATATTTGGTGGGGAGTAAGGAGTTTGTCTGAAAGCAACAACAAACTCATTTTTAAAATACACTCGAAGAACCTCTAATTCACTTTTTACACTTGATAAACAAACATTATGCTAGCTACATGAGATAGAAAAAGACAGAGTACCAGGCATGTTTGTTCATCACCATGACCCAAGCGTCCTCCTTGTCCATGTCCACATGTATAAACTTGACCTTTGTGGGAAAGGAACACAGAGTGGAATTTGCAGAGTACCACCTGAAAGAAAAAGGGCAAAACAGGGGTGGGAAGGAGGCAGTATAGAGCAAATTAATTTTCTTGGATCATCTGAAAACACCTGCCAAAATTACTTTTTGAAGAAGTTCAGATTTAATAAAGATCTGTTCATGAAAATACAATTAAGATACTGGTGGGACTGCCAAAACAAGTCACAAGGAATACAAAGTATGTGCTTTACATTTATTATGTACTGCCTTAACCTACTGGAAATGACCTACAGTTTGTATTTATTATAATAAGTTCAAGCATGGCCCTTACAAGCTATCAGAATCTCAAAAGATTGAGGGCAACTGTACTGCCTCGGAAAAGCTGAAGGAAATATGTTAAGACAGCAGCACAAATTGTCTGTCCTGAATGCTTGCTCAAGTTGTACTTTCAAACATTCAAGTCCTAAGAAATTATTAGGGACAAAAATACTGCTATAGAAAGTGTGCTTAACAGCACATTTTCAACACAGTTAGAATTTTAATTCAATCACTTGAGTTCACTATGGGAGCTGCACACAAAGTCAGAAACTCAAAACAATTACAGAAGTATCAAGCTTCTCAATTTATTTAATGACATGTAAGCCAAGGTAAATCATATTAAAAAAAAAAAAATCCAACCCAAAACCAAAACACCAATGTTATCCCCATCAAAACAGACAATGGTGATATCATTGAGAGTGATGGCAAGTGGAAAAGAAAGCAGCAAGAATATAATGTATCAGGCCTGCTCTAGTATTCCTTAGCTGCTCTAAGCTGCTTTCCAGATCAATGGAAATTACTTGTTGGGAAATAACTAGGAAGAAAGAAAAAGAGACAGGGGGTGGGAGGAGAGGGAACAAAACAAAACAAATTAAAAAAAACCCAAAACCACAACAACAACCCACATAGATCATACTTTTTTTTTTCCCTGAAAATTTTCAAAACTTTATAACATATTCAATACTTGTTCTCCCTCACACACCCATCCAAGTTCACAGAGAAAGGTGCCTATCTAATGCATTAAGAATACCTGTTTGATATACACGCCATTTCGAGGAAAGAGGTCCACCAGTTCAGGATGATGTTTGCCCTGTTGACCTCCATGACCCAAAGTAAAATTTATGTTGTCTCCCCAGGTGTAGACTTCAGTTGGATCTGCAACGGAAAAGATTCTCTCTGCAGGTTATAAATTTACCAGTCTTGTGCATACTGAATTTGTAAAGCAACTCCTGCTGTTTCTATTTAAAATTTGAAGAGGACAGCTGGTTTTTGACCCAAAACTGAAACTTAAAAATATTTAGTCTTATGAGAAAGTGCTGTGACAAAATATTTTAACACTAGTGTACAAATGATCAACATTACTTAAATATATTTTCCATTTGCAGAAAATGCAAACATTACTTAGCAGCAGATGTACTACTACTATCTGAGGTTTTACATGCTTTGCTTCAATTTAGTAAAGAACTTTTCCCCAAAAAATTTATGCTGTCATGTCAAAAAACTTTTAAATTAGAGCTGTGGCCAAAGACTAACAGTTGGAATTTTTTAAATAACCTCTCAGCTAAGCCTAGTACTTTTCAGTTTCCTGTGCTGACAGCAAGGAGGTGCACAAGAAACTGGGAGGAAACATGTCCAGGACAGATGACCCGAAATAGCCAAAGGGAAGTTTCATACCATACGACATCATGCTCAGTATATAAACTGGGAGCAGTTGGCTGGGAGGGGCTGATCACTGCTCAGGTACTGGCTGGGCATTGGTCCGTGCATGGCAAGCAACTGCATTGTGCATCCCTTGTCTTTCAAGGATTTTATTACTTTCTTTTTGCTATCTCCCTTTTCGTTATTATTATATTTTATTTCTATAATTCAAGTGTTCTTATCTCAATCCATTGGGTTTACTTTTTTTTTTTTTTTTCCCCCCTCTCTCTCCTCTCTCTCTCTTCTCTCCTCCCCATCCCACTAGCAGGGACAAGGAGTAAGCGAGTGGCTGCACCATATTTAGTTGCTGGCTGGGCTTAAACAACAGCAGCCACTGTTAAACAGATTACAGATTTTAACACATTTTACAAGATAAAATAAAAAATAGACAAAATTCAGGATTTGGGTAACCAAAATTACTTAAACTGACTGAAAACAAGATGAAAACAACAAATTTTGCTGTACAAGACTGAACTTGAGAACATGGAGAAAACAGGAAAGAGGGGAGTAGAAAAGTACAAAACAGCATAAAAATAAAGTCTACTGAAAAAACTACTCCCCTGTCAAAGGAAAACTTGTGTGCTCAGTTATTCTTAGATACTCATTTCCTATTTGGAGAAAACATATTTAGAGTGACTGTAACTAGCTTATATCAAATCACCTTGTCTAAAACTATTTTGAATATTCAAGAACATATTCCTCCTCATAAAAAACACAAAATGCACTGTAAACTACTCTGTCAAATTCAAAGACATCAGAGTCTCTCTGGTAACTTAAACAGAGACTAAAGAGGAAAATCACAGAATAACTAAGGTTAAAAGGCACTTCTGAAGATCATCTAGTCCAACACCTTTGCTCAGTCAGGGTCAGATAGAGTATGTTGCCCAGGACCATGTTCTCTCAGGTCTGGAGTACCTCAAGGGATGAAGTCTTCACAGCCTCTCCGGGTTACCCATTATATCAGCTGGGGTTTTTTTTTGTTAAACCTCTCTGTCAATCATGATTCAATCATTTTTGCTACATGTGCATCTGTGCCTACTTCCAAGATTCTGCACATGCTCTCTTATGATACTAGTGATGACATATCTTCAGCTATCTCATAATTTACAAAGTCCTAATTAGAAACAGAAAATATTGGCTACACTGGTACATACATTAATGCATTGTTGAAACATATCCTTCTAAAATAGAATTTAAGCTATTTGATTTCCTACCAGTTTTCTTGAACACCACATGGATTGGCCTATCTTTCATCACAAGATCCAGGGCTGATAAGCCTTCTTTATCCTGAATGTACAGACTAACACCATGCTGAAAGAGAAGGAGAGGAGGGGAAGAGAAGAACTGAAGTTAATTCTAACTCCACAGCTTGAAGCAAGGCAGGCAAATGTTTAAGAAGCTAAACAAATCTTTAAGTTAAATACTGATAAAAGAAAATCTTCAGATTCGAGTAAACTCTAAGCACATCTGGGAAAAAAAACAAAACAAAACAAACAACCACCCAAAACAAACAAACAAACAAAAACCAACACACAAAAAAAACCAAAAACAATACAAAAAAAGGCAATTCTGTTCAGGCACACGCACCATGTTGATCTATTAACTGGGATTTGATTGTAGGAATACTTATTGAGTAGCAAGATATAATCAGTGAAATACAAAGGAAACAAACTTGAAGATAAAGTTCTGCCATCTAGGAAGGGCAAGTATTTACCAAAACTGCACTTACCAGCTTCAAAAAACCCACATTTTCTTACATTGGCATGTTTGCAGAATCAGTTTTGATAAGCTAGAGAAGTGAGAAGATTAAAAAACAAAAACAAAACTATGGCTTTGAAAACAAGCAGGGAATAGTGGTTCATATTTGCTAAGAAAAGGCAAGAGGACAAGAACAGCCAGACAGGACAGCAGAAGAGAAGCTTCAGAAGCACAAAGCATGAATAGGTCATTCCTTTAGAACTCAGAGAGAGGTGGATACTCTCTGTAAATACTGTTTTTTAAATACAAAAATGTGCTGCTACACCAATATTGGTTTTAAGGAAGTCAAGTGTCATCAATCACATCCCTGAAGGGAAGAACTGCAGATGTCCCCAAGCAGAACCTAAAAGATAATACGGCTGTACTTATGTACTGCAGCTCATGGCTAATACAAAGGAAAACCTTATGGAATCCCACGCTTAAGAGGTAAACACATGAAATACAAAAATTGAGGGAGCAGAATTCATTCAAGCATGACAGAAGGACTACCACAGCTAATCACATCTGCAGTAGGGATTTTAACCTGTAACATCTTTTGGAGAAACATCAGCCAGAACACCACACATTCTCCAAACTATAAAGGCAACCCAACTAGCAACAGTACTGGTATTAATTCACTATATGACAGAAAGACCAACCTATTTTTATGATTTAACACATAACTCTTGGGCAGCTGTGTTAGTAATTTACAGGCAGAACAGAGGCCACAGTGATATTCATGTGGTCTGAATTTGTAAAAATAAACCCCAATTTCTGAGTGGCAAACTTGTATTAGATTATTCTGAGAAGAAATTCACAGTCCACAACAGAAGTTTGTCATCCACACTAGTTGACTACCCCAGGGGTTGAGTCTGAGGCAAATCCTGCTTAATATCTTCACTATTGACCTGGATGACAGGACAGAGCACACCCTCAACGAGGCTGATAATAGTACGAAGAGGGAGTGGCTGACAAGCCAAAGGGTTGTGCTGCCATTCAGAGGGACCTTGACAGGCTGGAGCAATGGGCTGACAGGGACCTCAGGAAGTTCAAGGAGAAATGCAAATCCTGGCCCTGGGGAGGAACAATCCAGTATACCAGTACAGCTGGAGGCGAACTGGATGGAAAGCAACTTGAAAGAAAAATACTTGGGGCTCCTAGTGGACAACCAGTTGACCACAAGCCCAGCAACATGTCCTTGCAGCCAAAAATGGATAAAGCATCAAGAGCTGCACGTGGGATTGTTGCCAGCAAACATTACTCAGCACTGGCAACCCACAGCTGGAGTGCTGGGTTCTGGTCTGGACTCCCCAGTACAAGACAGAAATGGACATATAGGAGCAAGTCCAGCAAAAGACCATGAAAATAATGACTGAGGCATCTGACATACAAGGAGATGCTGAGAGGACTGAGTTACTTAGCCTAGAGAAGGTCTGGGGGTGGTGTGTGCTTCTTATCAATATGTACAGTAAGTATCTGATTGGAGGTGAGGGGTGGGGATTGTTGTGATATCCAGTGGCAGGACAAGTGACAATGGGCACAAATTGAAATTAAGAAATTTTGTTTAAACCTAAACCCCATTTTTACTGCACTAGTATTAAAACATTGGAACAGAGATGTCCAACTGGACACAGTCCTGGGAAACTTGTTCTAACTGACCTTGCCTGAGCATGAGGGTTGGACTAGACAACCTTCAGAGTTCTCTTACTAGCTTAGCAATTTCATAATTCTATTCAGTATAATCCCTTCCTGTTGTTGCAATAATACCTTAAGAACACATCATTTTTATAATGCAGTACAAAGACACTTCAGTTAAGGAACTGGGAAGAAGAGTACTCTGCATGAGCTGTTTCATTCTGCGTCTCAGAACAGTATCAGCAGAGCCAGCCATTAGAAAAGCATTGCTCATTTATGCAGCTGACAGAAAAGTGTAATACATCTGAAGAAACCTGTATAGGCCTCCTATAAGCAAATATCAAAGATATAGATACATATACCTGCACTACAGGACTGATTACATCACAGTTTCCAGTTCTCTAGAGATTCATGTATAATTTTCATATAAACACTTCTGTAAACTTTAAAGAAAATCTCTTCACTGTGTAAGGGTACAGCACAGAAAGTACGTATTTAGCAGTTATCTGACATTCAAGAATTAAAATACTGCATCCACAAACATTTTGCCTAAAATCTTGTTGAAAGCAGGGGGTTATGTTTACAAATGATTCGTCATTTCAATTTAAAAATTCTCTACCTTAAAAGGTTTGCTTTTAAGTACCATGAACCACAAATGTTTACATTTTTTCACATGGTTAAAGGGACCTTGATCATCCCAACCCTATGTGTATGATCATCCTTTTGCTGTAACTGGGACAGAAGGAACAGAAGGAAGAGCAACCAAAAATATACAAAACTTGCTATGTGGTAGGAAGAAACAGCAACTGTAAGAAAGGTATGAGGAGGACTGAGCAAAAGGCCTTTTTCAAATATGAATGAAATGCGGATTCACCTAATAAAATGTTCCATATCTTAAAGTGCTTATCTCTCAAATCACAGCATGTTAGGGGTTGGAAGGGACTTCTAAAGATGATTGAGTCCAACCCCCCACCACCAAAGCAGGATCCCCTAGAGTAGATTACACAGGAACAGTCCAGGCAGCTTCTGAAAGTCTCCAGAGGAGAGAATCCACCACCTCTCTGAGCAGCCTGTTCCAGTGCTGTTACCCTCACAGTGAAGAAGTATTTCCTCATGTTGAGGTTGAACCTCCTGTTTCCCAGTTTATGGCCACTGCCCAGTCCTGTCACTGGACACCACTGAGGAGAGCCCTGGCCCCATCTTCCTGACACCCACGCTTTAGGTATTTATAAGCACTGATAGGATTCCCCCCCTCAACATCCTCTTCTCCAAGCTAAACAGACCCAGTTCTCTCAGTAAGATTAATTTCTACTTATAACTTCATTTAAGCTTTCATTAATGGTCTCTAAAACTAAAAAGTATAATTACTGAAAAGACTATTTTTAGAGTATCTTTAGTTTGACCACTCTCCACTTTGAAGAGCCTGGCCCTGATATCATCCACAGAAACCAGTCTTCAAGGAAGTCCACAGTTCATAAGGGATCCTTACTCAGTGATGATTTCTATGTAGGTGAACGTAGACAACTTCTACAAACACAGAGACAATCTTCAAGTAAATCAACACAGTGACCTAAACATGGTATTAAGACAACCCTCAAGTGGCTTTCAGACACATTTAAGAACCCACTTTTACATAACCAATACAACTCTAAAAAATGTAGATAGTGGCAAAAAGTACAGTTCCAAATCACTCACCTTCAGCAATGACAAAACACAATCAATGTATCCGTAAAATATACTTCTGTGCAAAGCTGTCCATCCAGATTCTTTGTCTTTCACCAAGAGATCTACTCCTTTGGTTTCAGCCAACCACTCTAGCACGCCTTTTTTGCCACAAGATGAAGCAAGATGTACAACGTTCCTACCAAAGGCATCCTTTATAGTTGCAGCATTATAGCAGTAAGAAGAGAGAAAGGCCTTGATCTGGCCTTCACTTCCCCTGGTTACTACAGAAATAACATCCAAAGCATGCTGTAGAGATCGACATTTTGACGTGCAGTCTGGCAAGAGAGAACTCATCTTCTTTTCTAAAGCTGCTCCTCTTCTTAAGGGGAACAACCCTTAAGTGTATCAAGGCACTCCAATTCAGTACGCAACACAATGCCTTAAAAAAAAATTCTAATTCCAAGGATGTAAATCCAGTTTTATTGAGCTGCCATTAGAAATCTTTGTACTGCTATGTTTGGCACATGATTCAAATAAATATTTATAAATATATATATTTTAGAAGTCTTATTTCACCATCTTATATAACAAATATTCTTGTCCATAGAAAATTCCAAAAGTGAACTACCTCAAGTGTGCAGAGGGGGTTTCCCCCTCCACACTACCTTATTCTTCTAAAACTCCATAATTGCAAGGGAGACCTGAAAGAGAACAAACCAGAACAGATTAGTAAACAAAAATTCTTTACCCCAGCTACTGTACCGATTTAAATGCATATCAAACTAGCACTTGCAAATACAGGAACAATGGGGCAAGGGTTAACTAACCTGTGCCACTCCATTGAACTTACATTTGGGCATCCAGTCAGTTTAAAAAAACATCACTCCCTTCTCCACCCCAGCTTCAAATGGCACCTCCTCCCTTTCTTTGACATAAATCTTAGAGACTACCCAGTGAAGTGGATCAAAAAAAAAAAAAAAATCTGAAGAAAAAGAAGTTTGCTTTCCCAGCCTTAAGGTCCTTACGACCCTTTTAGTTTACTGTCTAATTACATCATTACTTTTTGATCAGAAAGCAAGAACTGAACTAAAAGATTGATGGAGGGTTGGGAGGGAAATAATCAAAGATCACCCACCAAACAGTCCCCACAGCTGTTGAATAAACCTTGGCTCACAGAAGCCTTATCAGTTACACCCAGAGGGGAAAGACCACTACTGTTTCCCTTACACACAGCAAGAAAGGATTCTGTCCCACAGTCTCTTCTTTTCCCATCCTGAATGCCTACCCATGTTCCTACTAAGTCTCTTCAGGATCAACTGGAAAACTCCTCTCCACCACTCCCAGAACCACTGCCAAAGGTGAGAGGAAGGATAGAAACAGAGGAAAAGCAACTTGTACAACAGATGTGAATTCAGGCTGTTAGCACTCATGAGGAGCTAAAGTCTAAACATCCTGAAACAGCAGGAAGAACTGAAGGTCTCAGTTGGAAGGGTTAGATGAGGAAGAAGTAGAAAAAGGAGGCAAAAATACAAAATCTTCATGACAATATATTCTCAGTGTAGGGCATACAGCATTTCTGATTATCTGTGCATACTTATCTTTAGCTTATCCATCTTTCTCTGGCACCCACTTTCTCAAAAGTACAGGCCTGACAGAAGCACTCATCTAGCCTATTAAATGCATGCAGTTATATTTAAAAAGGTCTACAGTACAGAAAGTCCAGACAGCAGTATAAAAATCACACGTAAATCCATCTAAAACAGAAAAAGTGAACTACATACATCACTGATACACTGCCTAATTTAATGTGAATATGGGAACTGCTGTTCAGTCCCAAAAAACTTCATGCTTCAATCTTTCAATCTAAAGTTGCAAACTGAGTGTAGTATTCAACCATACATTACCCTTTTATGTTTTAAATTGCTATGCAAACTGTAGTTTAAAGTTGTTATACCCATGAGTAAAATATTCCAAAAGAAGCTGAACAATGCCATCACGAAAGCTGAATAAATAAAACTTAAAATGTTAACAAATCCTCTGGTGAGGGAATACATACAAATGGACCAAACAACAGAACAAGAAAACAAAACCAACCAACCAACAACAAAAAAACCAAAACACAAAAACACACCAAAAACCACCACACAACCAACACAAACCTCCCTGCTATCTTTCCAGCTCAGGAGTCATTATAAAAGTGCACATCCCAATCCTTGTCCCCCAAACCCCTCAAAAACCCCTGTCATTTAAAAGGGATAGATTAAATACTTGAAATGGAAACCTACAGGTCACAAGTTTTCCAGTATGTAGCTTCAAAACAATTTCAAACAGCAGGCAAGTGAAGTTAAAAAAAAAAGTCATTTTTATTCACTACAGTTTAGTCCCTCATCCCTGACCAGAAGTAAAATTCAGAAATATTTCAGAGTCCAAAACTGACCACAGCTGTTCAGCTTACATTAGTCACAGCAAACTTCAGTTCACTCTACAGGGCATTTTACAATCAACATACAAACTTCTTCAGTAAGACAAGCAATTTAAGATATACCCATCTGGACTATTCTCCTTTCACCTTCTCTAAAGCTTCAGACTATAGAGTGAATCATTGTCACAACCTTAAAAAAACCCTCTAGTTTCAAGAGCACAGCCTGACTTGCTGCTCCAAGGAATCAAAGCATGACAGATGGCTGCTATCAGCAGACTCCCATTGCCAGTACATCAAACAACCTTCTAAATAGTAATAATTTTTAAAAATATTTGGAGATTGATAGGAAAAAGATTAGAAGTGCTATTATCCTCAAACCAATTTGTCATATATCATCAATATGCCACTAGGCAATAAAACTATGCTGTGGAAGAAGTATGAATTTTACATACAGCTTGTAAAGCACATCTTAAATACGATTTGTTAAGACATTGCTATTAGTTCTACAAAGAAAGAAAAGTAAAAATAAGAACAACATAGGAAAAATTAGTCAGGGAAGTCATAAAATAAAGCTGACTAATCTGTTAGGTAAGCTGTTATGACATAGCCCCACCACACAAGAAAGCAGTCCTGCCATGTCCCATGCTGTACCTTCCCCTGTGCTGGTACACATTTATTTAAGACACTGAATTGTATCGAGAAAATGATTCAGGAGAAAGTGAATCCTGGCTCCAGAGAAACTTGTGCCATTACAAGAACGAAATAGAGGCCAGAGAAAAACTGAAGCTCTAGCCTCACCAAACTCCAAAATACTATGAACAACAAACCACTCATAAAAGGAAAAAAAAATCTGTTGCTAGATAGAAATTCAACTCTGGGTACCTCACAATAACTCCATTATGGTGACATCTACTGCTGCTACATGAAATCTGACTCCGCTGAACTATTTCTTTAACACTCACTCTAACCCAGCCCTCCTTTACTATAAACATTACATTAGATACTGTATTAGTACATTCATACAAATACCTTGAGTTTTGAGACAGTAGGCTGCAAATCAAGTTTTCACCCCTCCCCAATAAAGACTGGCACATCAATAACACATTATCATGCTATTACAAGACCTGAAAATGGTTAACAATCAGATCTGATTATTTTTAAATACAAATGAGGTCCTTAAGTGAAACCTTAAAACTTAAAATTGTGAATTCATGGCCATGTCTGTGTGAAAACCTTTGTGCTATCCAAATGCTTACTTAAAGTAAATGGAGTCCTAGCTGAATGATCAGCACCTAAAATAAGCATAAAATAGTTACAGCACCAGCATTTTTTAAACTTCAAATGGAGATGTTGAAGAATACAATCTCCTTTCAATTATGTGTCTCTGGTTCTATTAGATCTTTCTGTAGGCTTTTCAGCACTAATCGTATTTGGTTATAATACCAGTATCTTCCTAATGCTGTAATTATTAAAAGACATAAATAGCTAAATAAGATTATGATCTTTTAAACATTATTACAGTATAATAGGTATCATTTAGAATTAAAATTCTTTAAAAACTGATTCCTAATGAACATTTTCATTACAGAAAAAGAGACACAAAAAATGAGGGATTGGAGCAATATTCAGAGTATCTCAAAGATGTTTTATTTCAGCAGCAAGGGGATTTTTAAATTTTCCCTTAGATACATAAGCTACTTATTACATGTGTTCACAGCCCAGGACAATTTAAAAGATTATAACCAACTTAGAAACAATTCCTAAGTGGTAAGAAAGTGTTTGTGGTATCTTGCCTCCTGGAAGTGAGTCCGTAGAGCCCTCTCACTCAGCTCTCACCCTCAGAGAAGACAAAGCATCACTGCATCACAGCCGTTAAGCACCCTCTGAGAAGGAGCATGTCAGATGTGCCATCTGACCTTATGGAGTCAGAACTCCTACAGTTGAAAAAAGCAGCTCTGCCTGATGTGGTTGTCTCAAAAAGTCTGTTTCTTTCAACAAGTCACTACAAAACAGCACCTTTTTTTTTTTTTTTTGGCTAAGAAGTCTAAAAATCACCCATCTCTTCATTACCAAATTATCTAATATTCTAGGCACCTGTAAAACTAAGCTAACAAATACCTTAGTGACTAAGGATGATGATTGCAGATTTAATTTCCTGCAACAGCAGAGGGCAGGCGTGAAATCTTGAGATTGTGTTCCCATCATTGGGAAAACTTAACAGAGTTGGCAGAAGCTTCCCACTACAGAGTTCCACAAATCCCTCTGCATATCAAAGCTGCTTATGAGGATCTACTAGTGGGTTAGCAGTCTTCAAGTCCAAGGGTTCTTTTTTATTATCCAAGACACTTCCCAGAAGAGATACAAAATATATAATCAATTGTACTGTGAAATACGAAATCACAAAAGTTAAACCAGAAGAAAGAAATGATGATACCAAGGCAGCTTTAGGACCCTCTACTATGTATCTGTCACTATCTTTGAGAAGACAAACCCAGAGACAGCAGAGCACAAATTTCTGTAATGCCTTGAACATTACAATCTACTAGATAAAGGAAAATAACAGACTGCTTGTTTCCATATCTATAGGATTATTCTCTCCATGAACACATTCCCAATTTTCTTTTTTTCTAGAAAGTATTTCCATAGAGGTTGTGCTCCCTTAGCACCCTTGTACCTTTGAGTCATCAGAACAGAAACAACAACCAACCCTTATCACATATGTGGTTGGCAGTTTCAATTTACATTTCCAGCATCCAACCTGGGAGGCAGGCACACATTTGATACTACAATTGATATCTGTGGTCTTTCACATTTTTTTCTGATGAAAGCCAATACTCCATATTAGCTCTAATAAAAACTGGCTAACATGGATGTGGATACCAGCACCAAGGCAGTAGCTAGTAGCTGCTGTTGTGGATTTTTTTATCTTTGAGACAATGGTCTCACATGGACTGAAAGGGAAAACAGAAGAGATTCAGATAATTAGAATTCAGTGCCACTTGAGAAATTGATGGGTTTGCATCTTCCAAGTGCACTACATTAAAAGAACTGAATTGTCACATTATTGACATGGCCTTGAAAGCCAGCTTTAAGCTACGTTATTAGGAAATACTTTCTTAATATTTCTCAAGACCTTAACTGATCTTTAAACTGGCATAACCTCTTCCATTCAATGTTTTTCTTTTGAGTGGTTTTTTTTTGTTTGATTTTTTTGCGGTTTTTTTTTTATTATTTAAGTCATACTGCTTGTTTCTAAATACCAGTTGGATCTATGATGCACTTCATGAAAAACTACCTAGTATGTAGCTTTCCTAAAGCAGAGCTAAATAATACGTTTCTGTTTTCCATATATAAAAAGCCTAGGTTTCCTTGACAATCCTAATATGCCTCCTTTAAATATATATATAGTTAGTAATATGGGTTTTCAGAAGATAAAAAATTCATTTGCTCCTTCTTTTGATAATGAGTTACTAAATGCAGGGCAGTATGAGTGACGACATCATACAGTTGGGGAAGGTTAAGTCCATCCTTATAAGCCTATTGTGAGTCCTGAAGGGTTTCCAGGGTGGAGTGGAAGGTCGGTTTTCAAACAAGCATGCTGATATTTAATAACATTCTCCAAGTTGGTCCATTCACACTTGTTTCATAACATCACAAAAGACCTGTAGCCATAACAGCTTGGAAATCCTCAAAATATTTGTACCTAAAACAAACTTCACCATGCAGACTACTTGATTAGTAAGCTAATCAAAAAGAGTAAATCTAAAGCTTACAGAATTAAAAGTCATGGGCATTTGCTATCACGTTACTGATTTTCCAGGATTTTCTGTTGCCTGTAGTCTTACCTAAAGGCAACTTTCACTAACACATATTAAAGTAGTAGCTTAGAATCTTGACAAAAATGACTAGCAAATTAAAGCTGGGTAGTAATATAATAAACACAGCACTGGCATTAAGCAACATATCCTCAAGTAAACGCAGATGAATTGCTAGATAAATAACATCAAAAACACCCTTCAGCTATAAGCAGCACGTTGTCCAAGGCCTTAAAGAACAGCTAGTCAATTAATTTCTGCTCAGAAGACTACATGACCACAGACAATTTAACCTGTTTAGAAACTCCCTAAACATTTGTTGAAGTTTTAGCATAAGGTTAGGGTTTTCAAACCCTTGAACAATATTATATGAATACACAATATATTTTATGGGGGGAAAGTGGCTGAATATACAAGGAAAAAAAGATCAATCTAAGTTACGCAGCAGCTTAGTGTGGTTTGACAGTCAGAAATTCCCACATCTGAAGGGTTTTTTTTTAAAGGTAGCTTCTTCACAAATATATTACAGGAGCATTGCAATACAAGGCATAGAAAGCATCAGGTAGAGTGCTGAGCCTAGTTCAGAGGTCAAGTTTTAAGAGAAGTAGATAAGTAGGATAAAACTTTGGAAAGAGCAACTAGGATTCAGAAGGTTTACACAACCCATTGAGCACAGGTTGAACAAATTGGATTGATTTTCTCCTTCAGCTGTGGTTTCTACACAGTACCCGGAGCCTTTGAATAAAATGGCTCTTACATAAAGCAGAAAAAAATAAAATAAAACTCTAATCCATTTTACTCCTGACAAGTAGTCATTTGTTTAAATTTCATAAAAGATTAAGATTATATGTCAAGAAGCACTTCCAAATGATAAATTGAATGCTAATGAGGCTCTCAAGATGGGTTAGACAACAAGCAACCTGTTCAAGTTTTAAATAAATATGACCCGCTTACAAGTAAAACTATGGAGGAAAACCAACTTGCTTTAAAAACCACCACATTCCACCACACCTGCTATGTCCCCTGAGACACAGCAGATCCAAGCTGCTTCATTTACCAGGACAGTATGTCACTGCCTCTGCCTCACACAGGTATACCCCTTGTGCAGATGACCTTTAGAAGTTCTCTCCAGACTTTCTACCACTTCCACCTTCACAGCGACAACAGCATAATCTTCATTGGGATGAGGCATTTAGTGATCCAGCAACTCTAAACCATTTGCTCCCAACAGTGCTAACAAGTGCTACCAATTAAAGGCAGACACATATGTCAAAAAAACCCACCAAAGTACCATTGGTAGCTAAATTCAGCTACAACACGTCACAGCAGATCTATTAGTCAGGAGTCCTAGTACATAAACAGTAAATTATGAAATTCTGTGCTTGGCTTATCTACAAATAGTCAAAGCCACTTACATTTAGTAACTTAACAGTGTCTGAGAAATTAAAACATAAGGAAGGTGGTAAAGACAAAAGAACATCGTGTGCAGATACAGGCATTTCCACAATACACTGGGATCTCGCTCTAGATTTTTATTCAGACTGATAGCCTGAAGATAAGCCAAGAGCAACAAACCACAAATGTGTTCTAAAATTCCACCACACTTAAAACTATATCCAATCAATACATTAAGACTTAGGAAAAGCTGACTTTTCTGAATGAACTTGGAAGTTTTGGTACTATGTTATCAAAGAGTACACACATCAGATCTTGTTGAGTGATTATTATTTTTTTGTAAACCCAAAATCATGGTCAGTCTCGTCTCTGAAAACAGACGACTACACTGACCAGGTCAGCAAAAACAGAGCCAGATTTCAGTGATCAGGTGGTTGGCCCCTAAGAAGACTGCCCAGAAATATCCTTTTAAGCTAACTATGAGATTTCAGGTCTCGGGTGCTTATGGTACCGCTCAAAGGCAGCAACACTATGAGCCCCAGACAAGCGTCACCAAGAAGACCAGAAACACGACAGGCTTCCCGGGAACCTCCAGCTAAGGAAATCTAGCAGAGGCTGCTGCCAGTGTCAAGGCAGTGGAAGGTCTGAAATGTTTCGAAGAGCCAGCCACAGGCCGGGGGCAAGCAGGGAGGAAGGTGGCGGCTTTGACTCCCACTACACATGTCCACGTAGTCGGGAAGCGAGCAGCGACAGAGAGACTTATCAAAACAGGCGGTTGAGACACTTTTCTTCCGCCTCGAAGACGATCCCTTCCCAAGCTACGTGGCCGGCTGCCCTTAACACTCCCTAGCTCTACTGCCTGGGGCTCCCTCCACTCCCACAGTCCTGCCGCCGCCCGGTGCCGTTCTCCCCGGTGAGGCCAGCCGTGCCGCTGCCACACACACACCCCCCCCGCCCAGGCCCGCGACATCAGCAGGTCGCGGCCCGCCCCTCACCAGTCGCTAGATGAATGGACTCGGGCGAGCAGGACGGGACGCGCGCTGGGCAGCGCGGGGGCTCATCCTCAGTGACACCGGAGCAAAGCCACGGCCGGGTTGCTGCGACTACCGTGACACCTCAGGCGGCGGCGACAGCAACAGCCAGCGCCAGCAGCTCACAGCGGAACGCAATGACAGCGACCGCCGCACACCCAAAGAAGCGAGCTACCGATTGGCCGCGGCGCCGCCGCATCTCGCACGCCGATTGGCTGCAGCCGCCGCCTCGGCTCCTGCCTCCGGCGGAACCCGGATTGACTGACAGGTTGGGTAAGGTGGCCAAAGGAGGGCGAAGGGGCGGGGCGAGTTGAAGGGGCGTGGCCTTGTGTGACGGGCTGTCTTGCGGAGCGCCAAGGGTTAAATCTAAATGGCCGCCGCAGGTCTGGTGTGGGGAGCCGGAGGTAATGGGGAGAAAGCAGATGGAAGCGGGAGTGCTCTGGGGCTGCTGTGCCTGTACCTGTCAGGCTGCACGGGAGAAGCAGCGTGGCCGGGTGTGAAGAAAGAGGCTGGGTGTTTGTAGCAGAGCAGCATCTCCTGAGGGGGCCTGAAGAGCACTTGGTTCAGTAACCAGCCTGTAGGTTCCCTAGAAAATAATGAGATGAGGGAAGGCAGGGCAAAGGCTGTGTCGAGGCAGATTGGTTTAAACCAATGTTCTTGCTTCCTCTGACAAAGCAAGTGGCCTAATTTATGATACGTCTTGATTTTCCTTCGGCTTTTGACACCAACTCAGGGCAGTTTTATAAGCAAACTTGGTATGTGCAGAAGGATTGGAAAAACTGCTTGTGTAATTACTTACATAGAGTTCCCTTAGTGTGGGTTTCAAGTAAACTCCATGAGGGCTCAATTCAATTCCACCTTTTGACGGATGTCTTGGATGATGTAATAGGTGGTACAGATTACAGAATAATCTGGACCAGGATTAGGGCGCAGTATTTTAGGGCAGGAGGATAGGAACCAAGACAAGCAGTACCTAACATAAAATGGGGGGTGGGGGGGAAATTGCATCAATTTTTCCAAAGTACAGAAATACATTAATGATGTATCAATATTAATGCAAATGGCCAGAGTTTCTACAGGTTTCTTTAAAGGCACAGAATTATCTCATGTCATGTAAGCATTAAAAGTCTTTAAAATTACCTGGCTATTTTTTAAACCATAAAACATCTGAAGGTGAAAAAAAGTTGCTTGTTCTCTTCAGCACCAGTTCAGTTTGGGGAAGACTGAGAAGAAGTTGCATGTAGGTGAATCTTGAACATTTTTACTTCTGAAATCTGTCCTAGCTAATGTGAATTGTGCAATCTGCTTTCTGTATTTCATTGCATAAATGTTTGGTTTGCCAGCAGTCATCCACCATTTTAACTAAGCCCACGTGCTATGTGAAATTTATTTATGCATTATTTTCCTACGGATAGCTTCTTTCTGCTTCAGTCATAAGCATACCTTAGAGGTGGCCTTGCTCCAAGTACACTGCCAGCTGGCCTAAGAACAGTAATGACCATATGGGGAGATAAGGAGATCCAAATACAGCTGAAGTCAGTCACAAACAATGCTTTGTTGTACAATAATGAATTCAAGTGAATAGCTGGGACAGGCATGCTTTGGAGAGGTAAAGAGCACAGAGGAAAGATCAAGAGGCTTAAAGTAGAACAAGACCCAAGATAATATGAATAGATTTTATATGAGAAAAAGAATTTCTAAGAAGCTGGACTGCCCTTCAGGGCTCTCATACAAAATACTACTGTAAAGAATAGAAAAGTACATAGAAAAGCTGGAAAATAACATGGAGTCATGAATAGGACATGATGGTGTCCGAGTCAGCCAAAGCCTTGACAAGATAACCAAAGGCTTTTAGCAATGGCTCTCTCTGCAAGAGTTTGATGTCCTTTGCAGGACTTCTAGTATTTTCATGGAAGAACAAGCTATTAACTACTTTACCTTTTATTTATTGTTCAGGCTTTTCTAATTGTCCCCAGCTCATAGGTCAGTAATAGAAATTCCTGCTACCTTGTGCTGCCTCTGCAAAAGCAGCAAACTAATGAATATAATCCACAAAATCAGGATGACATAGTTTGATTTTCAGAGATGTGTTGAGGTGATAAGGTAACATTGTGAAACAAAAATAGCTCAAACAACTTAACTTGAGCATCTGTTTGAATTACTGGGTTTGTTTTGGTTGGTTTTACCAGTGGAAAATGACAACATTGTTGTGTTGTGGGAAAATACACTGTTTTAAGCCTTTCGAAAGAAATTACAGGCAGTGGAGATGAAAAGCCAGTAACAAGTCACTGAAGAGCCTTTTTTAATTGGGTAGTCCAACCGCATGATCTGTGAGTTCCTGAGTTACTTTTTATAGCAGCTCTGAAGTCAAAAACTCCCTAAAAAAAAAAAAAGGAAAGAGCAGAACTTGTAAAGGAAAAAAGGTATACTTAGCCATCTTCAGAATCTGAGGAGGAATGTCAATTTTGAGAGGCTTCATTAGCCGACAGAGTTTATTTCTTGTTTTAGTATGCATCTCAGGTCACTGACTGTTGAAGGGTTATAGATTGACTGTGCTCCAAGTATGTATACTCACTCAAGGTTAGGGAAGATAAATTCAGGCTATAGAGAAGATGTTACCCCACTAGGCAGCTTTCTGGTGACCTATGGATCCTATCCATCCATCATCCATCCAGAACAGTCTGCAGAGATATTGAGGTAAAGTTCCATGCCTTGTCTGCTGCACCAGACATAGGCTAATGGAGGAATCAGAGAAGATGTAAGCAACAGTAAGGAAAAAGTGTACTCTCTACTTCAAGCTCTCAATGTGATCATCTCATAACAGATTCCTAAAATTGATTCTGAACATTGGAAAAAGATTGTAATGAGTTTTATGAGCTAGTAATCCAAAAGTTCAGTCTATATATCAAAAATTAAAATAATTAGTTTTTTCATTTTCAGCTTTACTGTCAAGTGACAGATTTCCCCCTTCAAATTTCTATTTATGTGCCTTAGCTGGCCTAATTATTACCAGTGTCCTCTAGAGCCTTGAACAATAATTCTTATTGGCAGCACTAATACTGAAGAAAAAATTAATCAGCTCCGGGCTCACCTTCTGCTGATACTAAATAAGTTTCTCATGATCTTTGCCTTTTATGAGCTTGGGGAAAAAAAAAAAAAAAAAAAAAAGATTATAAAATACTGGGGAATTTGTATTACAGAACTAATAGAGGAAGATTCAGTTCAGTGTAACACCTCTTATCAGGGAAGGCTTGCAAAAAAACTGGACTAGTATTTATTTATCAGATAGCCACACACTCAAAAGAAGATTTTTTTATACTAGCAAAGTGTTTCCAAATGTATTAAAAATACATGCATCTTGCTTTAAGAAAGTCTATCCTCAGAAAGACAGGAGTTACTAAATTCCATACACCAATACCATTTGAGAGAAGTATGGAGAAGAAGTCTGAGGATCCAAATAGCATGGAAAGGAGGGTGGTGAACTCCAGGAGGGCTCCCTGAAGTCTGCTCAATCTTTTTGAGAGTTCCCCTCTGAAAGCAAAGCAGGAAATGGAGCTGTGTCGAGCACCCAGGAGCTTTCACTTAACAAACCATGGCTTCAGCAAAGCAGGTTCTTCATCTCACAAGACTGGGAACACTTCCACGTAGCCATGTCATGTCGGATACTCTGACATCTCTTCTGTAACTCATAAGATTTCCACCTTGTCTAATTAGGCCTCAGGAGCATTTCTGATGCCCAAGGTCTTTTTTTCTGTTATTATTGTAGTCCACATACCCAAAAAGGGTATTTTGTCACCAGTGATATGAGGTGCATGTGATGAGAATGTATTGTCCCCTAGTAAAAAAAATAAAGTTTTGCAAAAGCTTGTGTTAAAGGGCACAACGTACATAAAGCAAAAAATTATATTTGCATACCCTAGGTAGTAAAAAGACAATCATTTGTGGGAACTGATAAAGGGACAGTTACTTTCAGTGACTGTAACAGAATCTACTGCTGTATGCCATGAAAAGTGCTGTCAGTCAGGATGCCCTTCACAGCACTGGGCGCAGTGGGAGGCAGCCTGTCTCTCCTAGTCTACCAGTGTGCTCTCTGAAGGAGCTCATGGCCCAGCTGAAGTGATGCCTAGGGACCTGGGTTGTCTCCTCCAGTTGTGTGACCCAGGGATGCCCCAGTAGCAGCTGGAGTCACCTCTCCTGTCCATCTCTGCAGTGACCCATCACTGTTGTGGGAGATGTCAGTTCCCAAAATGGGATAGTTCTGCATTATATGGTGTGTTGGCAGATAGCACACATTCCCATTACAACACCTCCAAACGGGTCTCTTCTGGCCTTACCTTACTGTTTGGTAGGTCTTCTCTGGATCTTAAAAACTTCTCTTGAGGTTTATTCAACCTTATCACTGACTTCAGAGTGTTAGGGAGATAAGAAACCTCAAGAGAATAGTCTCCACAGCTAGTAGGCACACCTTGGCACTTACCTTGCAGTGCCATCTACAGTCGAAAAACTCTCCTGACACGCAGGTGACATCACAGTATTCTCAGCTGCTCGCAGGTTTAGCAGAGTAATCCTGACACAAAAACTGTAGCAGTCCAGTTTTCTTCACAGGCGGAGCTTGTCGAGTGCAGGACTGAGGGCAGTTCTCTAGAGCAGTCTCGGCTGTGCCAGTGGCTTGATGAATATATCGCATCAGTGGAGACGGTATTCACCCTTCCTCACTCTCAGCACAGTTTTTCTCCATGCTAAATTAAAACAAGCTCTACTAGGACTGCTGAAAACAGGAATTTAACTTCCGTGCTTTAAACTGTCCTCTGTATGAAGCTGTTTCTGATCATTCACTCCCTTGCAAAACAGGGGGCAATAGGGTTATTTAAAGCACGTTGAAACCTATGAATGAAAGGCTGGCTAAAAATAGTAACTATTTCAGTGCTTATAAATTTTGAGATTCAGTTTTGCTATAGTGCATGATGAAAATACAAATGAAGATGCAAATGAAACTGTAAAAGGCAAGAACAGAGTCTCTTTTTCTACAGTTTTTAAAACAACGTTATGCCAAATTTGGTGTGTGTAGGAAACCCGATAAAAACTAATGAAGGCTTTTTTGTCTCAAGTAATTCCAACCTACCGAGCTATCATTTAGGCCCACTTTAGAAAAGATCATGCATCTGTACATTCTATTCCAAGACAGAATGTATCTGTCTTTTTTTTTTCTTCCCTGTCTTTTTAAAAATATCCTGGTGGTTGAATAGCTCCCATTAGCTTTGCTGACTGAGACAACATTCTCTGCTCACTGTATGAGTTCCCCACAAAGCACAAATTCATAGTCCCTATGCTCATATAGTTTGACTTCCTGTGTCAGGATAGCTTAGCAAACACTTCTTTCTTAGAAGATACCAATCTCCCATGGTTTCACTACACAGGCAATATTTTTAGCTGCAAAGGACAAATCTTTCTTAGCAACTGAACTGAAAGCATGGACCTCTTCCTCAAGAGCAATACAGACAGCCTCATCCTCTCCTGTTCAATATTCTAGAAGTACTCTCTCATCTGTTCTGGATGGAAAAAGTCTTCAAGTCGTCTGCAGCGAGGCCTCCCCCCAAAAATACAGATCTGTGGATCAGTCATTAATCAACGTGTAAAAGCAAGTGCTTGCTCAAGCCAGCTCAGTCCAGCTCCGTTCAGCTGCTTCTGCTAAGGGCCTCGGATGTATTTTGCCACTAGATGACAGTGTCGAGACACATTTGTTCTCATTTCATCCTGCTTTTACAAGGTATTCAGGAAAACCAAATTTTAAAAACGACAAGATAAATTTATTACTAGCATTTTGTAAAGCCTTATTCTTAAAATATGAGGGGAAAATACAATTGAAGAAGCTAAAATTTCTAGCGAATATGGTATCATTTTCTGAAGTAGAACCAGGGAAAAATCTTTTCAGGCTATAACAAGTAAATGAGTTCATTTTGTATTAACTATTTTAAATAGTTATGATACTATTTAGAGACAGAATTAATTTCTTTCACCTAATCACAAATGTATTCAAATATTATAGGATCAAAATTAGGGAGAGAAGGCGGTCTGTGAGATTTCTATTTGATTTAGACAGGAAAAAACATTAGTTCTTCCCTAGTTTTGCCAAAGTCCTCTTATCTGAGAAGTATATACTTTCCTTGCTCAGCTGAGAAACTCTGTTTCTTCTCACATGAAAGACAGCTAATAATCAACAGCCAGGAGAAAAAGAGAGGAACCCATAAATTGCACTAATCTTCCTCTTTTTTTTTTCCCCGATTGGGAAGAAAACAAGAAGTCTCCTGTTACCCTGAAGGTATTATGTGGAGTAGGAGGACTACATCCAGCTATCTGATTGGGACTAGAGCAAATTTGCAGTCTTATTTCTAGACCTTGAAAACTGAAATCATGCCTGAGTCAAGTGCAGTTCTCCTTCTGACGCAGAATGTGTCCACACACTCCCGCATTTGTTTGGTCTGGTGGTTATCTGAACAGCTATCCTTGTGCTAAATATTGCTCAGCTCCTGCCAAGGTACCTGCAGGCAGCAGGACTGTCTCCAGACTCAGGCAGGCTAGCAGAACAGGGAGACTGACCTGAAGTGTCAACTGAGAAACAGTTGACACTCCGCTGTAATTCTGATGCCATTTTGAGCAAACATAAGATTGCTTTAATTTGGCATCATTTGGAAGGGAAATAAAAGGACTGATGCTCAGAATTTGTAAGAGGCAATTCAGTAAATTTTCAATACTTTTTAAAAATTAAATTAAACCTGTAGTATTTGAAATCCAAAAAGACATTAAAAATGTAGACACATTCAGTCAGTCAGTCTTCATTTTTGAAAGTCCTTTTTTTTTTTATGCATACATCTTTCCTAGTTGTTGCTGCTTGAGGGTTTGGTCAGCGGTAAATTGCTTCCAGAACAAGTGGCTGCCACTTCTTGAAAAACAGCCTTATCAGCTTGGTACTTTTTAAATTTTTTTTTTTTTTTTTTTGAGAGAATAAAGCTGTGAGGGTAGATTATGTAAAGGATTGGATTAAGTTTTTACCAAGCCAGCAAGTATTTGCTCATTTCAGTGAAGATACTGTAGACCTACATCACTAGATCTGCAATAAATCCTGAAGTGATGGTGATTTCAAAAATACTCCCCTTTTGAACCCAGATCTTGTTTTCAGCAGAGCCTTGCAAACCTGCTTGAGCACAACTGAGAAAACTGCAGCACAGACATAGGAATGAATGTCTAAGGCAGGAATTTTGTGGGCCAGCTTTGTCAACAAAGAAAACGTTGCAGACTACACCATAGTCTGTTACACAGCTCACAACACCCTTCTAATACCTTTCCTATCAGCAATAACACTGTAATACTAGCATAATACTGCCCAGACCACAAATGGGTGCTTTAGCAGAGGTATGTAACATTTTCCAGATAAGTGATAAAATATTTCAAAATCACTATGACCGCCAGGACACTCCAAGTCATCTCACCATACTAATTCTATTTCAGCTACTTCACATAATGACAGTGCAAATGTAATAGAAACCACCAAGAGTACAGGATCCTTATCCTGCAAAATAGGACAGAAAAAGATTAGGTAAGAAAAATTCACAGATGAAAATTATTTTTTTTTTTGTGGGGAAAAAAAAAAAAAAGAAAGACTGCAGGCAAATTTCATCTGTAAGTGCTGGGTATCAGTTCACCCATGAATGACATGGTTAAGAAAACCCTAGGGGCCTGTCTTGTTTGCTGGCTGGAGTGGTGGGATGTCTGTCTGCAAGACCCTGTCCACTCCATGGGAGCCCTTGCCACTCAAGACCTCAACACCACTGTGTCCTTACTTGCTTTATCTCAAAGAAGAGGTTGGGGAGAGTAGAAAGAGCTATTTTGCCTCTTTTTATTCCCCACTAATGGTCGTTTCTCTCCAAACATACCCGTTTGTTTGCCAGGTACCCTTACTTGTTTCTTCAGCGCTATTTTTATAGAAAATAGTAGGAAGAAAGAAATAAAGATCATTTTTCATGCCAAAGCTCATTAAGCAAATTTGGTTCAGCTCCCAAAAAAAAAAAAAAAAAAGAGAGAGAAAAGGAAAGGAAAAAAGTAACTCAGGAGACTGTTTTTCCCCATACTGCAGTAGCATCCTTAATGAGCTGACCTGTGAGAAATTATTTTTGTCTGCCTTTTACTGCCTTAGATAAGAGTTCGCAGCAATGTCTCACCTCAGCATTGTCTTGTGTCTTGGCTCAGTTATAGGGCAAGCACAACAAAGCCTTTATTATGTTCTTACCAGTGCAGGAACATTTTATACCAAGTGGTATTATGCTACCCTTCCACCAAAGCATGTAAAAACAAGTCTGGGGCAAAATATACTCAGAGGTGGCATTCTGAGATGAGACCCTTTAAGGAATTTTCAAGTGATTGGTGTTACACAGCTGTGAAAAAGCTGAGATGCACTACACAATTTTTCTAATAAACAGGTCCAAATAGATGGGGTTTAATGATATCATGTAGTCAATGTGATGATTCACTAGTTACTCTGTAGGACATTGCTGTTACAAGCTCTCCTCAGGGTCCTTTTCTTTCTGCGGTCTACTTTTATATGACTTAAAGCTTTGTGCTCAGCCTTTTTCAGCCTGAGCAGATTACAGCCAGCTTTTTCTCAGCTCCTTCCAACAGAGATCTGTATTACCAGTACAGGCAAAATCATTGCACAGACACATTTTCCCTGTCCTCACATATAGCCAAACACCAAAGCTTGCATAGCTTTATGCAAAGGACAGGCCGGGGGGGGAAGAAAATAACAGAAAACTTATTTTATAAAGGCAGCTTCTGAAAAGAAAGAAGCTAGATCTGTCTGCTCCAGTCTCTAAGGCGTATCTCCCTTTAACAGCTAGTAAATCTCTGATCTGGGACTCAGCTGCTCCTCACATAAAAATGGCATATGCTGCTGAACCTTCAGATGCCTCAGCACCTACAGATATTTTAGACTCATAAGCACTCAGAAAAAGTCACGTCCAGATGGTATAAGACTTAAACATCAATTCTTTTTCTCCCTGGGACTTGATTATCTCCTGTCTTGCTCTTTATATTGCTTGTACTGCTTGTACCTTCTAATTTATAGCTCTGTAAAGCATTGCCATTTTGGTAAGGTGACACTACACACACACCTGTAAGTGGCTTCATAGTATATAAAGTAGGAGAAGATTAGGTTCATGGTTCCAATCTGTCCTGCAGAGGGAAAAAACCAACCTAGAGGGAAAAGAAGAATAGGAATTACCAGCTGCGTAGGACAGCAGAAGATAAACAAAACTTTTATTCTCCCATCAGTCAAGGAAGCAGAAAAAAAAAAATATATGCAGTGAACTCAGATACTTCATCTAGATTGCTTTTCTCAGATCCCAAAATGTAGGTATGTAATGAAAGAAAGTCTGTTAAAACGTTTTCGGGAATTTTTCCTGAAAGCGTATGAACCAGTGTCATCCTGTTACCTTTAGCAGAGTGCTCAGTCACTCTAACAGCAGTGATTCATTCTATAGCACACTTAAATGGCACTTATCACTATTTACCTATGGGCAGAAAGCACAGCACTACCTATAACTATATAGCTGAAGCCCTAGGCATCTGCCTCATGCACCTGAAAAACTGGTAAGGAGGTAATTTCTTCTCTCAGTGCAAGACAGAACACTTGCAGTGCACGTCTCATGCTGCAAGAGGAGTACTGAAAAGATTAATGCTTCTGAATAAGGAAGCCAGGCTATCAACAGCTGCTCATGCTGCTTGCGTGGGGAGAGAGGAAAGCGTTCCTTTGCTGTCCTTTGCCTCCTAGGGGACGTGACAGCCTCCCTATAAGACTACAGCTGCTGGAAAAAGTTCAGGTCTGTGACCCTGTAATGTGTCTAGTTGGTCTAAAAAAGACCAATATATGTATTAAAATCATTCAGCAGTATGTATTTATAGTGTTTGTGAATAGTTCAGACATACATATATGCAGCTTATAATATAATTGTATGCACTAGTGCTAGTCAGACTTTCTACATGCAGATAAGCAAATGGGGCTGACTCAAAGTACTACAGTTATGACCCCTTCAAAAGCTATTTTCCCTCAGAATACTTTCTTATTTTCCATTAGGTCTATCCCCTATGCACAATTATATCAACATTTTAATTATCTGAAGTAAGACAAACACATAAATCCCCATATTCCTTATGAAGGATTTAGATAAAAGTGAAAAAAAGGAAAAAAAATATATATTTGCACAAGGTTGTAACTGTCAGGATGCTCAAAATGTAAGTTTTGAACCTATCCTGTGAGAAATGTTCATAATAACAAGAACTGATTCAGCCTGGTTCATAAGTCTGTTGATTACAGTGAAACATTAACACTTAATTCATCTGCAACACTGCCTAGAGGCTGCTCTTTATGGTGAGTTAAAGAAAAGCATTGGACATCTCCAGGATGCTCTACACATTGTCATGGAAGCTTTTTAAACATCTGAAGAGCTATGTCTGTAAGGGGAGTATCAAAGAGTCATGAAAGTTGTAGACACATTTAGGATACCAAAGTACCAAAAAGGAACAAGGTCAGTAATAAAATGGTGAATATGCAGTCTGGTGAATAGCTTTAATCAAGCTCCTAGAAAGTCCAGAAATGGAAGGGAGAAACTAGTAAGGGACAGGAATGGGTTAAAAGAGCTCAGCATTAACTCTGCTTGAATGGAAATCAGTGCCTTCCAGAGGAAAAAGGCAGGATAGTCCTTTGGGTTTTAAAAATAAAATCAAAACAAATCAAAACAAAACAAAAACAAAAACAAAAAAAACCCAAACAAAAATCAAAACAAAACCAAAACAAAATAAACAAACAACAAAACAAAACAAACAACCAGTATCTGTGGTCCTTTCTTACACATTACCTGTTTTCCTAAAGTAAACTTTCTCCTGGCATGAAAAGTAAGCAGCACATTATCCCAAGAATAGAGATTTACTTTACTGAATAACAGGCAGGTAGCAATCTTTTAGTTGATACAAATGCTAGTACAGGGCTAATCTTTCTGTCTCTGTATAGATGGTGCCCAGCTCACTTCATGTGACTCAGTTACAAACAGAAATGTAGCATATGGAACTGTTTGTAGAATCAGCATTGAAATTTAGTCAAGCAGCTTCTGTAATTTTAAATCCATTCTGACCCAGCAGAATTATTCCCTTTCTATAATTAAGTCTGTCATAACTGTAATAGGATCCATATCTGATGTTGGAGAAAATGCTACTTTAACAATGAAGAACATGGTAAAAACTGCCTCATCAAAAATGAAAAATATTAAAAAATACTAACTTTTCAAAAAGAAACAGTAAACAAGTCATTTAAGATGTCAACATAATCCTTTCCCTTATTTTTACATTATTGTGTTTACAGAAAGACCATCTTGTAAGCAAAATAATATATTCTATAATTTGCATTTAACATTGTACCTGACATAATTTCCACCCATTTCAACAAAAGCAGGTTTTTTACTTCTGCTCCTCAGAATGCATCTCTGGGACTCTCAGGCTGCCAGGGATTTTATACAACATGCTTATAGCAAAAAGAGAAAAAATTATACACTCTTCCTATAAAAATAGTGGGTCTCAGCATAGTAACACAGTCAAAGCAATCTGGTATGCAAAAGAAATGAAAACAGCTACAGCAGGTTGATAAGAAACAAACAGTACAGGATACAAAAGAAGCCAACATAAGAGATGAATTTTGAATAAAATGAAATGTTCTGGTTGACTTAAGACTTAGCGAGTGTGGTAAACCTCCTTGACTGCCAAAGCTATCTGGCAGTGCATGGAACAGTTCAACATAACTTACAGTGAGGAAAAAAACCAACATTTCCATGTTACACAGCAGGACCAGCAGGACCAGCTTCAGGTAGGCAAATGTCATTGACAGTGAGGAAATGGTTAGTACAATAAAATGTACTGGTGTAGTGGCTGAGGTCACAGCCTGAGATACCCACATGCAACAGCTTTCTGTTATGGATCCCCTCTCATACACATGGGATGGAGGCATATACATGGTCCCATGTGCATTTACACAGAGGTAGTGTAGATCCATGAGAAAGTAGGTTTGTACTAATTCAAAAATATAAACAAGCCTCCCGTATAAGAGCAAAACCAGAAACGTTTTACTACTGCAGGTAAACAAGCCAAACGCTGAGATACAAAAAGTCAACTGCAGGCTTAACAAAATAAAAATACTCCTCTCAAAATTCACTTGACATCTCTGCTTAAAGAAAGTTTCAGCCTTTAGCAAACATAATTTAAACAAAGAAAAGATGATTTGTTCAAATCTACTCCAAGCTTTGAGGTAAGGTTCTTTTTCTAATTAATTGAATGAAAAACTAGTTCTCTTCCCCATCCACCTATCCAACATCCAGCCTCTGCTATACACATGTGCCTGTCACATATTAGCTCTCTTTTATTCTTAAGCTCTACATTTGACCTTTCCACACACTACTGCTTTCTACAAATTATCTTTATTTTGAGATTAAATAATTACAGCACTTTTTTTTTTTTTTTCTCCAAGATCAAGCTGCCATTAAAAAGTAATCATGGGATACATTCTCCCCATTTATGTTTCACTAGCAAAGGCATCTACTGAACAGCAAATAAACATTCTTTAAGTCTACATCTGGCAAGATAAGACATGAGATTTAATAAGTGTAACCCCATATATATATATCTTCTTTCCATCATAGACTGAATAATAAAAATTATGCAACAAGAAGAAATGCTAATTTAATTTTTTCCTTATTCCCAAGGAAGACATTTTGATATTATACATAGAACCTTTATTTTTTAGTAGTGCTATTCTACTCATCAGAGGTCTGCAAACAGTATAAAATTACCTTGTAGAGCCATCAACTGTATTGGTAACGAGTATATCTCTGTAACCAAGAAATAGTTAGAAGTCATAAAAAGTGTCATGACTTGAGAATGTAGTTACTTAAAATAACTAAATTAAACTCCTGGAACCACAACAGGGTTATCATGTGTAAAGTGTTTAGGTATTTTTTTCTGAATGAAGGAATTAATCTTCACACAGAATCATAATCTGAATTCACATGCTGATGGATTGATTCTTCATTAGCCTATGATCAAGTAATGAGAAGGAAACAAAGGACTTAACTGAAAGGTGAAAAATATTTGAGATAACAAAATTATTTTTCTAGGTGTTCCACATCTCTACCCGTGTAGATGGCAACTATAAAACATGTCTAGGAATTACTTCATCCTATCTGAATTGAAAAACTATTTCATTCTAAGCCTGCAACATAAGTAACTGTGTTATCAGATGAAACCATTTCTACAGAGCTTCTGCTCCCATTAAAAACATATGCAGAATGTCTCATTACCTGTGGCTTTCACAACTTCAGAGCATTGTCTGTCTCACACACATCTTGGTTAAAATGCCAGTCCCAGACTTTCTTGAGAGTTTTTCAACGTGTTTTCCTCCTCTGCTTACACAGGCTCATTTTCTACACCAGTCAATACTTCTTAAAAATAATGACACACCATCCAGGACAAATATAAAAGTGAAGTTCCATCAGTGGACATGACAGAGCTGGGGCTCATTTGGGCTTTTCAAAGAGATTTAGGAGCCCCCTAATGAAGTGCTGAGAGTCAAGGCAAAGCACAAGCTTCAGTGATCCATCTGATTCTGGGGAACTGTTTTTGCCTACAAAGCCATTCAAATCTTTGGCTCATGAAACAGTGGCCAGTAGTCCTGGCAGTCATCCTGTGCTCCTAGAAGGTGGTAACATGCTGCTGTCACTATAAAGGACTGTGATTTTAAGAACATCTTTCGAAATGCCAAACCCTTTGTTCACACTGAAAGATTAAAATAATTAAAGATAACTCTATGCGGGCATAAAAGACAAGTCAAGCTGTGATCTGAGGAGTGTTCCGGGGACAGATATACAAGCTAAGGAGTCAGTTAGGGCCATGCAGGTCTCTTTGTGTGAAGGAGCAGAATTAAAAAAGAGCTGAACTTCCAGGTGGAAAGCTGTGAGGCACTCAGAGCTTTCAGGGAATGCAAGGGATGAATGCCACATTATGGTTGTCAAACTGCCCAAGGAGCTGCATGCTTCTCAGGCAGTCTGTGAAACTTCAGAGTTGGTCAAAGGGTCTGACAAAGGGTTGCAAGCTGTATTTGATTGCTGTCACAAATTCACTAAAACCTACAAGACTTGTCCAGAAAGGTCCATGATGAAAGGGCCAACATTTTTTCTCTTTGCTGTAATGAATAAAGACTTTTGTCTCTTGATCATGAGTGATGCTAATACTTAAAGTTCTTCACCGATTCTAGAAGACCCAAGTTTGATCCTCTGTCTGCTTCTGAAGCCCTTTATTAACTTTAGATACAAGAAAGGAATTTTCTAAATGATCCTAAGTATCTGCAAAATCTTGGAGTTGCAGTTATAAAGGAGAGTTTTTAAAAGGCATGTCCCGTGAGTGATGGATGTGACCAGGAATTACCAGTGTATGATTACAACTTACATATTTTCCAAAGCATACATCTTGTATTCATGTTTAAAGACCAGATAAAAAACAGCTTGTCAATTATTTTCTAAAACCATTTTCTCCATCAACTTTCAATCAGGTTTGCTCTCAAAATCTATGGGGCAGGGAGAGGGGACAGAGCATCTGAGAATGTCCATTAATGTTGATGTATGTATTATTGTCCCAAGTGCTAATATCCTGTGTAGAGTTCACATACCAACTAACAGGCATGCTTTTTGGCAGGTTCGCTACAATATGGGTATAATTTTAAAAAACATCAAAAAGACGTAGAACCTGGGAAACTTGGGCTTCTTATCAGTCACTTCTGAAGACAAAACTTAAAAAGAGACTTTATCTTTACTACAGATTTCACTGTAAGGCTAGAGACACCTGAATTATTTCAGAGCAGGTTACCTGAGACACTTAGCTTTAGCCTCACCTACATAAAACAGCACATGGCAGTGTATGCATTATATAGTTAGTTTTCCGTTGGGTTGCTCCACTGGTTTTGAGGTACACTACCATATTACTTCTGAAGGAAGAAGAGAACAATACAGGCTTTTGAAACAGTTCTAGCCAGCGCTAGAGCTCCTAGCAGCATTAAATGAAATCTTGTCCAAGGCCAGTCTTTTTTTTCCTCTTGTATTTTTCCAGCTATTGAATTTGCCTTTGTTCTCTTGCAACTCTCAGCTGTGACTTGGCAATGTTAGATTGCCAAAGTGAAGACATTTTTTCAAATCACTACTAGATGCTGGACAAAATGCCAGCTGAATGGAGATTCATTCATCATGACATATAAAAGCCACCTCTACTTTATGTAAAAACAATAGTTTATTATTTTTGTAATACTTTTTTGAGTTTCAGTTGAAAACACAGTGAAGAACAAATGAATGCATCCTGACCTTTTTGTTTGTTCCCATCATCTCATCTGCTTCAGGTTTTCCTTCTGTAAAAGTGCATGGCTTTGCCATTTGTCTAAGCATGCTGGGAAGATCAAGTTGACTGGAAGGAATAAATGAAATATTGAAAGTGCAGAAGTGTGCAAGCTACTTTCCTGTCACTGTAGAATGAAAATTTAAAAAAAAAAAAAAAAAAAGTTTAGATGCAGCTTCAAAAATGCAAACGTATTATCCAGTTCCAGTTCATATTCATTGGCATAGGAACATATTAATTGGAATAGGAGCACATAAATAACAAGCCATGCCTCTGTATTTTTGCAAATACTAGTAAATACCGGCTTTTTCACAATAAAATTACTATTAAATACTGAAACTGTTTTCCATTCAAGAAAGCACTCACATCCTAGTATCATTTAGCCCAGCTTAAATGCACCCAAGACCTCCACACCCAGTGTGATCAGTTCCCAGCTATGGTAATAACTATAACCAGAAAATGTATATTAGATGCAATAAAACATATCCAGCAGTAAAAACTTCAGTGGGATTTTTTTTTTTTTTTTTTTTTTCAGTATGGCCTAAATATGATTTAACCATCTTAACAACTGCTTTCTGGCCATTTTCCCTGGCAGTACATTAATTTTAAAATGTCATGTTTATTTACTTGGTAACAGCATCCTGAACTTCAGAATATTTTAACCTAGTTGTAGAAGAAACAACCTTTGCCAGCTTGGATCTAATTTCATGTCATAAATCTCTTCAAGCAGGAAAGCCTCAGCAAGAACATTTTAGTTATGTTCCCTTGCATCACCTCCTTTGGAGGCTTGGTCAGGCTGACATTTGTGCCACTGCCACCTTTTCCCCATTCTGCTGTGTTTCAAGTGACACATCTTTCGTTTGTTTCAACATCACATAACAAAAATATTTTAATTCCGTGTAACTCATAGAACCAGATTTCTTCCACTTAGGGAAATCGCGATACCAATGTGTTCACATAACCTTGAGGTTATCAGCAACTGGAAGATATTTTTTCAGTTATTTCTTTTATCTTTTTCTTCCTTTTACCTTTTTGGGGTATGAATAGTAGGGAAAAGGACATGGAGGGTGAGACCCTTAGTCTGTGCTGTAGGCTGAGTCAAATGTGCGTCAGAGCATTCTCAGTTTCTGCTGTACTCAATCCCCATGAAATACATTGTGGGTATATATGGCTTAGCCTGAAACTAGTATGACCCTTCAAAGTGGTTCATGTACATACTGCATTTCTGTGAAGGTCATCTGCACCCCAAGAAGGGAAAGAGCTTCAGAAAGTCATTTTACCACCTTCAAGGCACTTTGTGAGTATGGCACAAGTAGGGCCTAATAAAACAAAAATAACCCTACAACTTTATCTGAGGGACTTTGCAGGACATATATTGTGCAAGTGTGTTTCTAAGAGTTCATTCAACAACATCAAGCATACACTATGGTTCTGAAGTGTGTTACAAATATAACAAAATCTAAAATTAGCATGTTTAGTATTAGGGCATCTGTTGAGTTTTGAGAGTAGGAAGTTTTGATTTCCTTAATAAATATTTTTAATAAGTATTTGTTAACATATATATTCAGATGACCAGAGGATTTCATAACTACAATTGGTCAAAAAAAAAAATTTTTCGCTGAAAAATTTTCAAATACTTCTTCTTGTCAAGTGTTAATTATATTGTAGTGATAGATAGATAGATAGATAGATAGATAGATAGATAGATAGATAGATAGAATACAGATTTTTAAAAATCAAATATTTTCTGTTTCTCCTTATCTTCAAAACCACAAATTTAAACACTTTAGATTTTTGCCTCTTTTATCCTCATGTTTCTACGTCTGTTTGGCCACAGAATGTAATTGGATTAATTAGGTACACTGCTTCACTTCCACATTTTCCATTCTTGTGGCCTCCTACAATTGAAATCTTTCAGAGCTAGAAAATTAAAAGAGATGCTGTAAACTTTTAACTGTTTTACTTTGGTTTTAAAACATTCAAAATATGAAGGATGCATAATTTTGGTTTGAAATTTCAGGTTAAAAGAGAAGTGTATTTCAACAGAATGACAATCTTTTATAGGAAAATCTTTCAAGTGAAAAAATTCTGCTAACAGTGTTCATGTTCATAGTACTGAAGTTTTTCTAGCTCTGATGTGGGAAGTCCCTCAGCCACAATTCACCAGAGGTTGGGAAAAAATATTGGGAAGTTAATGTTTACATGGAATTTAATGTCTTCAGCAACCTGTGTTGGCCAACATAAGAGACAAAATGTTGGACTAGACAGACTTCTGCTCCAATACCATAACAAGACTTTGGTGCTTTTTCTGTCACTGAAGTTCTTTCTAGTTTATATTCAAGAATAATAAACCTAATGGAGCAGACCTCAAACCACTTATGATATCAAGCTGATAATTATAACAGACTATAATGTAAAATGTATGTAATAGCCATAACAGATACTAAAATAGTTCAGCAAGTGCTGTAACTTTAATTTTCAATGGCTAGATGGTGATGACACATAGCATGCTTCATTACTGCATTAAATCCTTAAAACTAGTATAGTCTTAAGCATGTGAAGTTGGACATAGAAAGCCAGGGTATTTTGATACTGACTTAAATTTTACTAGAAAGAAAGTGACAGAAGAGACTCTTCTTTTACCTATAATTGCATTGCATAATTGGACCTTGTAATTCTTGGCCATGACATCACAGAAACAGAAAAAGGAAAAATTAAAGATGTGCCTTCCTTAAAAACACTCAATTATTCCATCAGTTCCCTTTGCCTTTCCAACTCTAACCATAGTGGACCTAGACATAGATAGTGGACTTTCAAGGGATACAAAGATTGGACCTAAGTGAGAAGTTCTTGGACTGAAGCAATAGCAAGAAATTGCACAAAACCTTTAAGTGTTCACAACCATGAACTAAGGGAATGAGATACCAAAAGCTGTAAAAAGCGGCTAGGAAAAGTCAAAGATTTGCACTTCATACATGCAGATCTACGTACACTCACCTGACACTGTGGTCTTTGAGATTCTTTTCAATCATGGCAGAAATATAAGTATGTATTAGAGTTGTGTCTTCACTAGTGTATTCAACTGTTTACAGCACATGGAACCTACTATGAATTCTGAAGTACTTTAACTAGGTACTGTAAACTATCACTAATACAGTATGCAGAGAAGACAGGTCTATAGTGTAGGCAAGCTTACTTTTGTACCAAGCATGCATTTCCTTTCTACATTTTATCCCATCATCCCTACCCACCTTGAATTACTAGAACTAGCTCTTCACTCAGTTTTAAGTTCTCCTTTGAAACACAGGTATCTTCTGTAGCCTTTTGCTTGGGCAAGCCTTTGCCCAAACTTTTAAAGTTAATTCAGTCTGTCTGCATAAGTCAGTGTACATTTAGCCCCTTCCTTCCTTCCTTCCTTCCTTCCTTCCTTCCTTCCTTCCTTCCTTCCTTCCTTCCTTCCTTCCTTCCTTCCT
>JANIJG010018535.1:0-34029 GCA_024611175.1 Megaceryle torquata | reverse complement strand
CGCGCCCCCCCCCTCGCTCCGTGCCCGGGGCTCGGCCCCTCCTGCCCACGCCGGCCGTGCCCGCCCGGCTGCAGCGCGGCGGGTTTATCATTAACTCCCCGCAGGCAACACCAGAGCGGCCGCGGCCGGGCACAGCTCCCCAGCGCCAGCCCCGGCCTCCTCCGCAGGTAAGAGTCGGAGGGGTTCGGGGCGCGGAGGTGATGCCGGGACCGGAGCAGCGTGGAGAGGAGGGGGTGGTGGTGACACAGCTGTGGGAGCTGCGGGCTTGGAGCCGGCCCTGCGGCACCCCCTGCGTGCGGGTCTGGGGAGCCGGCCGGGGCCGCTGCTGGTCCCTGCTTTAGAGACAGGGATGGTGGGAACCACTGAGGCGGCAGGGACAGGGCAAAGGCAGGCAGCTGCCCGGGAGGAGAGCTGGGGAAACGAAACCTGCTCCTGCTCTCTCCATGTGATCCAGCACTGCCCAGAAATGCTGCTTTTTTATTTTACACGATTCCCTTGTTCCTCTGATGCTTCAGGCCAAGGGGGCGAGGCATTTCCCCAGCTTGGGGATAACCCCCTACAGCAGCTGAATGTTCATGGGAATGCTGGTGCAGGGACCAGTGACACCCCAGTGCCTGCAGGCCCCCCAGGCTGCGGGATGTCTCTCAGATCAGGGCTTTCCACCTGCATCCACTGCAGCCCTTACTCTGACCAACGATTTTGCTGTCACTCCCAGGCAGAGGATGCTGGGCTTGTCCAACAGTCCTTGATGGGCACCCTGCCTGCACACCTCTGAGGCACCCAAAGGGGCACAGAAAATTGTCTCCTACTCCCCATGTTCCATAGCAGCCAATGCCACACCACAGGCAGGGGTAGCAGCCAAATCTGCAGAGGGCAAGGATGACAGCTGGCAGGGTAATGTGCCCCTGTAAGTCAGGCAGAGGTCCTGTACCTTCTCACATGTGCTTGCTTGCTGTGCCAAACCCAGCTGTCCCCCAGCACCACAGTAGGCATGTGCCAAGAAGGGACATGCACCCTACCCTGTGCTCACAACTGCATCACCTGCTTGTTAGCTGGACCCTTTCCCAGCAGAGGCTCAGGCTGTCCTGCCAGCCCCTCTCCCTGCTCCCACCACAGGTGCCCACGGCTGCAGCCTCTGAAGTGGGCACCTGGTGTATGGTGGCCAAACTGACAGTTGGGTGTGGGGGTTGACACTGGCTGGGCAGGCAGCGGAGGGCAGAGGCAGAGCTGCCCTCCCTGCTTGTGCCATCTCATTTTTATCATGCCGAGCCACCTCCTCTGCAGCCTCCACAGGCAGGCAGCCTGGCAGCATCCCTCCCACCAGGATGCCTCCCCCAGCAGCATCTCTCCCCCAGGCTGGGGTCTGGATCCAGCCGAGCTGTGCACTGGGCTGGTGTGGGCTGCGCTACGTCTGTCTGTCTCTCTCTCAAGGCCTCCTACCCAGGACTGAGCATTATCTATGATGCTTTGGGAGCTGCTCCATCCTCTCGGTATCAGTTAGAGCAGAGGGTGTTCCCTGAGAAGGAAATGACATGAATCAGCTCTGATTTTTCACACTTTCCTCAGGCAGAGAGGACTGTGGAGCGGGCTGTGCTGGGCAGGCACAGGCATTGTGCACCAGTGCTGCCAATGTCTCTGGCAGAGGCATCCACAGCTTCACCCACTCCCCCCCCATCCCTGTCACTTTGAAATCATCTCCTTCTGCCACAGAAACATCTCTTGTTCAAGCGCTGCAAAAACACTCTTTGTACTTTGAATAGGACTCTTGAAGGCGAGGCAACGCGCCAGGCACCGGCAGCCAAGGCAGGGACGGAACAGCTGGCCCTGGCAACGAGGGGTGGAGGGAGCAAATTCCACTTTGCTTATGGGCACCAGCCCCCAGGCAGTCCCAGTGCTGGGCAAGTGCTGCCAGGGCCCACCTGCAGCTGGGGCTCCCCTTCCCTGCACATTGGCCCTGCACATGGTCATTGGCATCTGGGCACATCCATATGTGGCAAGTCCCTGCCCACCACACACGTGTGTCCGCCCTCTGCAGCCAGCCCGCTCCTGGCTTGTGGCGCTTTATGGTTTTGTGGCTTTGGAGTGGCACCCACGCCTTGCTTGTAAACACAGATGGCTTGAGAGTACCCAGGGATGTGCTGTGGGGTGTCCCCAGCACAGGGGAGGGAGCACAGGCACTGAACTGGATTGGGCACTGGAGCACCAGTCAGGGCTGTTGCCCTTGCCACAGCCTGTCCCTAAACCCCTGCCACCCCCTGCAGAGCGTCCTGCCAAGATGGCGAGCACCCATGGGGCAGAGCCCGATGCCGAGGTTGCAGCTGAGACTGAACAGGCCATTTATGAAGAGGTGATGCCCTGTGACAGGATGGAGCTGAGCCAGCGGCTGGCTGTGGAGGAGCTCATCACCACTGAGGCCAGCTATGTCCACAACATCCAGCTCTGTGTGTCAGACATCCGGGCACACCTCCAGAAGAAACAGGTGAGAGGGGGGTACAACCCCTGCCCAGGGGCTGGGGACCATAGACTGAATCTGTCAAGAGCTGTGGGATGCCCAAATCATTGCAAGGAGGTCACCACATGCTCACCTTCCACCTTTGTGGGCCCTCCTCAGTCAGCCAAGGTCTTGAGCTTGATGGATATTTGGTCTGACCCACTACAGCCATCCTACAGCTTTAACCCTGCATCTGTAACATGAAAATGCCTCATTGCCTGGCTTAGGAGCACAACCAGGCCTAAGTATCCTCAATGCTTCCTGAAACAGATCATTGCTCCAGCTCCTCAGGTGTCATATGGGGCAGCTGGAAGGACACAAGTGCTCAACAGGGCATGAGGGTTCCAAAACACATGGCCCACCTCTGTCTGATGGCTTATCCTGGGGCATCTTTGTTCCCTTCAGCTGCCTGATCTTGACCTGGAAGGACTCTTCTCTAACACCGATGACATTCTTCATGTCTCCAGACGGTTCCTGAAGGGTCTTGAGGCCACAGCCACACAGGAGCATGAGCAGCTGCTCTGCATCAGTAAGTGGTAGAGTGCCAAGAGCTGACCCACACCTACCCATGCCTTTGCTGGTACTACGAGTGTCATTGCCTGGCCCTGTGCTGGGTGCATCCCAGCCCATCTACCCTGACACCTCCTGCACCTTCCTCTTCTCCAGGAAGCACTGCTGCCTATACATTGCTGTCCATGGGCAGCCACCCACCCACACCCTACAGGGGCAAGACAGAGTTGCCCAGCCTGCAGAAAGCATGTGGGGAAGCATTAGACTCAGCTTAGCAGAGATGCCCAGGGGTGCAGAGCACTGCACGTTTAGCTGGCACTGCTCTGCAACTTCACACTTCCAACAGGCTGGGGAGAAACCTTTGCCTTTCTCGGAGGCCATAGGAAAGGACCATCCTTTCCAGCCTTGCTCTCCTTCCCCAGGCACTCTGTTCCAGGATTTCAAGGAGGAGATGGAGACTGTCTACAAGATCTACTGTGCCAGCTATGATCATGCCCTCCTGCTAGTGGAGAGCTACCGCAAGGACCCCAGACTGCAGGAGGAGATCTTGGAGACCCTGCATACAACAGTGTAGGTACCTGATACTGAGGCCACCACCTGACTCAGGCACTGAACTGGATTGGGCACTGTTTTACCTACTGGTCTTTCCCTTGTCTCTGGAGAAGTCACCTACATGGGTACATGCCACCAGGCATGGGTACATGCCACCAGGCTGAGCATAATACCATGGGCATCAATTTTGTGGCATTGCCTGGTGTAGTCCCTGTCAGCCTGTCCTGCATCCTTGGGGTCACTTGCCAAAGGGGCACTACAGGCTGGTGGTATTTTATGGTGAACCCCCAAAGAAGGGATAGGATAGCACCCACAGTTCCTGCTGGCTCCACAGCCCAAGAGGCTGTGACCACAGAAGGCACATGTTCCCCAACTTGACCAGAAAAACAGTCTGGTCCTGGAGGACCTGACGAACCCCTTCTGAATTATCAGAGGGGGTCACAAACACTGTGGGAGGCAGGAGAGGCAGCAGAGGAGCTGCTGTGATTTGCTGCTGTTTCAGGGCACAGACAATGCAACTCCCAAATCAGCAATGCCTTGTGTGAGGGTAGAAGGGGAGTCCAGCCTGCAGCCTGTCTGCACTTTACCCTCCTTCCCCCCTGCCCCCAGAGCAGGCTCTGGTCCCGTGCCTCCCAGCTAGACAAGCACAGCACTGTTCAGGCACCTGCCCAGGGCTGGCACTGCCTTCAGGGCTGGTGGGGACAGTGTCCCTCTGCCAGCACTCCGGGGGGGGGGGGCGGGGGGGGGGGCAGGGGGCACAGCTGGTGTAGAGCAGGGGTTCACAGACAGAAGCCCTTCCCAGCTGCTAGGCACAGCTCCCCTTTGGGTCCAAGACAGCAAAGCTCCCCTGCAGCTGGAGAGAGGCTGCTTTCTCCCTAAAGTGCTCACAGAGAAGCTGAGAGGAGAGGAGCAGCAGGTCAGCCCCCTTCCAAAATATCAAGAGATTCCCTCTCTGTCAGGCCTCACACAGGCGCCTCAGACCTCAGCTTCTTCCTGGTGATGCCAGTACAGAGGGTCACCAAATACCCACTGCTGCTGGGGAAGATCCTGGAGAACACCCCCCCCAGTGCCAGCGCCTACCCAGCCTTGCAGGCAGCCGTCCGCACCATGGCCCAGGTCAACGCCAACATCAACGAGTACAAACGGCGCAGAGAAGTAGGTGAGGGGCAGGGAGCACAGTGCAGGCAGGGGGTACAGCATCTGGGAAGCCCCTGCCCAACCCCAGTCAACTGTCTTTGGTATATTGCACCAGTTGCCACTTAAAAAAAAACTTAAAAAAACTTAAAAAGTTCTCCTGCCCTCCACCCGCCCTGCCTGGTGGAGCTGCAGACTCATACAGATGGCTCCTGGCACTGCTCTGGTCCTGCAAATGCCACTCTGAGCAAGACCTGAAGGTTTTGGGAGCAGGGTGGCATGGGGGGGTGGGTGGGTGTTGAGCACAAAACCAGTCTGCCTGCATTCCTGGAGTTGGGAAACATTCCTGGAGTTGGGAGGAACAGTCCTGCCCTTGGGATAGGAGAAATCATCTCCCCACAAACAGGAGCTCACTCTTTTTGGTTTCCAAAGTACTTTCCCCTGGGCTGTCCTTCTTTGATGTGGGTTGTGCTTATTCTGTTGATCACAACTTGCCAGCTCCGGGGTCTGGGTGCTGCTCACCCACATTGCCCACTCCAGCTGCTGAAGATGCTGCCCTAAAGTTTCCTCTTCTGATCTTTCTTCCTTTCACCTTGTGTGCCCCCACCCGAGGCAGCAACCAAATACAACAAGGCCGAGCACCTGACGCTGCGGGACCGCCTCGCCCGCCTCAACACGCACTCCATAGCCAAGAAGACCACGCGGCTGAGCCGGCTCCTCATGCACGAGGCTGGCATAGTGGCCAAGGTGGGCAGTCCACACCCCCCTACCTCAACTCAGGTCGTTCCTGGGGCTTTCTGCTGCCTCCTGAGACACCTCACCAGCAGAACGGTGCAAGCAGAGCTGAGGTGGCACGGCCGATGCTGACACCCAGTGGTCTATGCTGTCACAGGAGCCATAATCCCATTGTCAAGCAGTCTAAGGGTGCCTCCTGGTCATCAATGCCAAGGACCAGCAGAGTAGGAGGGATGCAGGTACACACCTTGCTCCCTGCCTCAGACCACTGCAGGGAGGTGCTTTAGACCCCAAAGGGCCCACGGGATCCTCAGACACCCCAGCAAAAGGAAAGGCACCCTGGTGTTCCCTGGCACCACATTCACACCAAAAGCCTTAGATCTTGGCCTTTTTCAGATGCCCAGAGACTCTCAGCATCTCCCCTGCCTGTCCCCAGCACTGTGAGCTTCAGACAGGTGCCGGGCTGCTACCCATTGAGGGGCATCAGCCCTGCCTGAGGCATTGCCTGGCCTGCCTGTGCTGGAGATAAGCTGCCCCTTGCCTTGCAGACAGAGGACAGGGAATATGACGACCTAGAGGAGAAGTTCCAGTGTGTGGTGTCCAGCGTGGCTGCACTGAAGGAGAATGTGGCATCCTACCTGGGCCATTTAGAGGTAAAACCCTGATAAATTCCAGAGATTTGGAAGGACTGGTTTCTTGTAGTTGCAAAAATATCCTCAAGCCCTATGGAAACCAGTGCCAGTGGGGGGATGTTCGGTGACTTGCCTCACAGCTAAAGAGGTTGTGCTAGGGGCTTGCACAAATGGTGCCATTTGAGACTAATTGGGCCCTAAACTGGTCATCATTTCACAGTGTTAAATAGCTGAAAAAACTAAATGCTTTTCAGTCTGGGCATTCTGGCACAACAGGTTTAAGGCAGAAGTGTTCCCAAATTAGGGAAACAACGAACTTCCCTTCTGAGGGAACCCAGCTGAGTAGCTGCTCTGATTTTCTCATGGAAGTCCCTTAGGGCATCTGAGGGAAGTGAAAGTATGAGCAATGGCAAAACCAGAAATCCCCAGACACTGTATTACCAGGAAAGTCTCAGGAAATAGCAGAGGGTTCAGAAAGCAGCAATTCAAGGGCTGGAAAGACCTTGTCATGAAAATATTGACAAGGGCTCTCCATACAGGTTTGGAAAGGAGGAAAAGGGGGCAGAAAAACTCCCTGTAGCCCAAAGAGCAGGTAAAAAAAAAAAAAAATCAGAGTAGGATAGAAAACACAAGGATGGCAACCTGTATGACAGCAAAATACATCATGAGCTAGCAGGACAGGGCATGACCATTCCTTGGGATGTTGAGTGTTCCTGGGGAACACTGTCATTGCCCCTCAGTGAGCTGCATCTCCATAAGCCAGCTTCTTGGCCTCAGACAGGATATCAAGTGTCTGCAAATAGGTTGGGCAGCCTAGATAATAAGCTGTGGTCAGAAGTCATTCTGGAGCTTGGATGCAGCTTCAGAGCTGCTGCTAGTGGGGAATGGTGGAGCTATATGCATTCCCAGTCTCTTTCCCTTTGAAAGCTTCTTGAAGATATCCTGAGGAGACAGTGAAGATGTGTTCTCACAGGGCAGAGACAGCTTGGCTTCCTTGTGCTGACTGGCAGTTTTCTCTTGTGCATCTGTTGTACAAGTGGCCTCACCACAAGGAGAGGCAAATCTAGGTTCATACGAGATCATCACAGCCACCTCTGCTTGTGTTAGAGCCCCTGTAGGGCTGAGGAACAGCACAGAAGTCTTGGAGCTGACACCTTCTGCTCAAAGGGTCAATCCCCTTTCCCCTTTTTTATTTTCATCTCTCCTGTGGCAAGGAGGACAAAAGAGAAATAGTTTCTTAAACATGACCATAGGCAAAAAGGCAGGATTTAGTACAGAAATCAGGGAACTCAGAGACACCCATGGCTGCCATGGTTGATGAGGCTCAAACAGAATCTGCTCCAGGACTGACTGCAGGAGCAGTGCTCTGAGGGGCAACAAAGCCAAGCCCAGGAGGAGGAGAAGATCAGGCTTCCTTCAGCAGCAGGCTGGTGCTCTGGGAGCTCAGTGCTTCCTCCTTGGGGTCTAGAGACTGTAAATCAAAACCTCCCTCCAGGCAGGAAGGAGTTTGCTGTCCAGAGTTAACATTAAAGCTACCAGAGCACCAAACCCAAGTATTAAAACACCAGGCAACATCAATCTGGGGCAAGCTGTCTGGAGCCACTGGGACAATGGCCACCTTACTGGGGTAGGAGCACTTTTGCAAGCCAGGGTGGGACCCCTGTTCAAAGGAAAAAGGTTTGTTAACACCTGCTTGAGCTCCCAGGCTTTCCCAGAGCACCCAGACTGGGAGATTGGCATATCTTTGGGAACACAAGGATAGGTTATAGATGGGTTAGCTAGTGTTGGGCAGCTTCTGCAAGTCAGGTCTGATGGCTTTCTCATTTTCAGGCATTCCTGTTACCCTCCCCACACAAACAGGAGCTGCAGATCGATGAGGGACCTGCCCAGCAGTACCGCCGCTTTGCAGGATACCTCCACTGCACCGTTTTCCCAGAGTTTGTAAGTGCTCCTTCCCTGTGTATCTGCTTCAGGGTCACAGCCAAGAATTGCTCTCACACCTTCTGCAGGGGCTGGCTCCAGGGGAGGGCAGCCAAGAGCTGAGGGGGATCCCAGAGCAGGCAGTGTACTCACCAACAGGCACAGCTCCATGGGACCTGAACATGGAGGGGCAGGTAACAGGGTCCCTCAGCAGGGACAGGCAGATGAAGTAAAGAACGAGCTCCAGGGTTCACCCAGGAAATAAAAGGAGACAGAGTCATGGCTACAACACAGCTCTAAAGTCCATCCAGAGCTGGAGACAAACTGCTATATCCATCTGAGGGGGTTCATCCAGGAGCTGAGCTACCTACAGCAGAGGTTCAAGGTCCACCCAGGAGACAGCAGCAGAAAGCAGCTTAGCCAAAGCAATGGTTAAGTGGGGGCTGAATGCCCTTAAATGGGCTGTGGGAAGGGTGGGGGTGGAGACTTCAGGTGAAGTTGGTCTGGGCCATGAAAGAGCATTTGTGACTTCAGGGCCCTGACATGTTCATGGCCAGCCATGCAGGCAGGGCTGCAGGAGAGCACAGGATGGTGGGAAATCAGGCGTCCTGTTTATTTGACTCACACAAGCTGTTTGCCACCAAAACTCACACACACCTTGTGGGCATCCATACTTGCCTTTGGGAGCCCCAGAGCCCTCCATTTGCCTCCTTCCACCACCCCTGCTTGGTTCTTTAGCACTCCCTCTTGGGTGGTGGCTGCCACCATGAATGCAGCCAAGGAGGTTTTCTGAGCAGTGAAGAGTGTGGCCAGGCAGCCTGAACCCCACAGCTGTGTGCTGGCATCCCCAGGGTGGACCAGCACGAGGAGGGAGGGCGGGCACCTGTGTGGGGTAACCACACAGATGCTGGGCTGAGAGCCTCCCTCAAACCAGGACATTATGACCTGCATGGGATGGTCACTGCAGCACCCCACCTTGGCTCATGGCACCCTGTGCTTCAGGGTCCTACCCGATCATTTGCATGGAGCACAGGGTTTGAATGGTGGCGTACAACTGCTCTCTACCAAGAGTGTGCTTTGGTTGGCATCCTATGTGACTTCAGGGAAGGATGCCTCAGATGCTCCCCACTCCACACAAGCCCTTCAAGTCCAAGCCTTTCCTCCTGTGTCGGACAGCTGGGCCTATGGGGGGTGGGGGTGTCACGTGGAGATTTGGGTTCTTTTTGCCCCACAGAAGCGGCGGCTGGACAGGCTGGTCTGCCAGCCCCTCTGCAGTCTCTCAGACATGCTGGTAGGGCCACAGCAGCTGGTCAAGAAGCGCCTGGACAAGCTGCTGGACTATGAGGAGATCCAGGAGCGGAAGAGTGAGATGGGCAGCGTGACATATGACGAGGAGGCAGCAATGAACACCTACCTTGCCATCAACGCCCTGCTTGTGGCTGAGCTCCCACGGTTCAACCAGGCGGCTTTGCAGCTCCTGGGGCAGATACTGCGCTCCCTCAGTGCCCTGCAACGGGACTTAGCTGCCCAAGTCCTGCACCAGGCAGAAAAGGAGCTAGAGCAGGTGAGAGTAACCCCTTGGCGTGTGCCCAAACTGGCGCATGTGATGAGCCAGACCTGCCTTCTTCAAGCTTGGCATGTCACTTGGATGTCAGGGCACCGAAGGTTTGCAGTAGTCCAAGCCTGCTGTTGCAGACACACAGCTCCCTGTCTAGCACTTGTAAGTGATCTTTCCTCCCTTTTGTCTGGAGAAAGCCAGATTGTCTCTTCTTCACTACCAGGAGCTCTCCTGATTTGAAGACACCACTGGTAATTTATTGATGTGCTGCTTGAGAGATCAGTGTTAACACTGAGTTCCCAAGAGCTCTGTGCTGGGAAGGCAAGGAGGAGAAGGACAGCTCCTGGCTTGAGGAATAAGCATCCTTCTAATCTCCATCCCCTGGGAGATATTTCCCAGGGCTCCTTACTGCACAGCATTCCCTAAGCCTGATGTTTGCAATCATTGTGGGTCAGGCCAGTCCAGCGCCTGGGGTAGAGGATGGCCCTGGCCTGACACATGACCAAGATGAGAACAAGATGCAGCCACATGGAGGTATCCTCTCAGGAGCTACTCATACATACCTAGTCAAGAAGGCAGATTCCCCTTGCTCAGTCTGGGATGCTTATGCTGCAGACATCTACCTTGGAGCTACATCCTTCTGTGTCCCGTTTCAGTCAGGTGGGACAGACTATGGGCTTGGGGAAGGACAGCAGGACCCAGAGACTGCTGCCGTGGGCTGGGTATAGACCAAGATCCCCCTGTGTGACTGCCCTGCCCAGGGCAGGTGGCTCAAAGCTAGAGAGCAGCAGCTCTCCTTGCCAAGGGGAAGGTTGATCTTTAGTGACAAGGCCTGTTATCTTGCTTTCTCACCTCCTTTCTTCCTGATCCTTTTCTTTTGACCCTACCTATGGCTCTTCCCCCCCAACCCTGGCCCTCTCTGAGCTGAGACTCTCTTCACAGATGCCCCATGGCCATATGCCTCTGCCCAGTTTCTGGAAGATGGTGGAAGACACCTTGCAGCAGTCTGGTGCTCAACTCCGTACCTTCCACCAGACGTTTGAGACAGTCACACCAAGCCCTGTGACACAGGTAGGAGCTGGGAAGGAATGTCTCAGGCCAGATGGATGAAGAGGTAGAACTGTGGTTTCCCAGTGCAGAACATCTCCTTGGGGAGGAGGTTGGCTCAGAAAGTGTCATGGGGAGTTTCCACAGCCACAGATTTTCCTGCAAGCTAGGAATAACCAGGGATGAAACAAGTATCAGCTCTTCTGGTTCTGGACACTCATTTACAAACCATGAGGTAGAGCAGGTGGTGTGAAGGATTTTCTCCTCTAATCTCTCACTGGGATGTGATCCTGCAGAAAGGAGAGCACATGTACATGGAGGGACTCAGTTTCCTGCCTGTCTCATCAAGCGCTCCTGTGTCTCTTGCTTCCCACCAGCCTCTGAACCCTGCTGAGGAGAGGAAGGTCCTTTCCCTTGTGAGCAAGCATGGCCCAGACAAACTTTACCAAGTGACAAGCAACATCAGTGGCAGCAAAGACTTGGACCTGACCTTGCAAAGGGGACAGATTGTAGCTCTGCTGCAAAGTGTGGACACTAAGGGGAACACAAGCAGATGGCTGGTGGATGCTGGAGGTACTGTGAGCACTACGGGGAGTCTCTCCCTACCTTGGCACCAGGGTCAGAAACCAAACCTGAACCACTTCCTCACCTTGGATGAAAACAGCAGGCCATTGTCTCCCAGGTCCTCCCTTCCAGGGTTTGCTCAGCCCAAACCCACCTCTGCTTTGCCAGCTGCACCCATATCCATTAGCTGTAAAATTCAGGTTTCCTCATGAGGGAGCACTCACTCATGGCTCATCATGGCTGGAAAAGGAGAATCCCATGCACACAGAAGCATCTTGAAACCCCTTGTTGAGGGTTTTTGCTGCTGGATATCCCCTAGTGATGGACAAGTTTGAACAGGGCTGCTGTGCTGTGACAGGCAACAGCCAAGTTGTCATTCCTCTCTCCTCCAGTCAGTCCTATGTGTGTCAGACAGCGGTGCCCCATGACCTGTGTGTGTGCGTGTCCTCCAGGTCCCCGAGGGTTTGTGCCTGCTGGAAAACTCCAGCCCTATTGCCCGGTACAAAGCCAGCAGCCCGGAATGCAGATTCCAGCCCTGGACAGAAGCACGGAGAGAAGGCGACATTCATATGCACCACCTGAAGCTCCCAGGCCCCAGGTGGCCACCTTCACTCCAGCTTTCCAGGTGAGAGTGGGGGACACACGCAAGGCCATTCCTAGCAAAACACCAGCTCCATTGAGTCCCCCTGTTCAGCATGTGGGTGGGAAGGTGAGCCTGCTTTTCCAGCAAACACTTGGTCATACATGTGCAGCCATGTGCCTAGCAAGGGAGTGTCACAGCCCCTGGCCAAGTGCCCCATAAGGCTGGTGTCTGCCTTACTGGCATCTGGGATGGACAGACCAAGAGAACTCTGCTTGGTGGGGTTCCCAGTGTCCCTCCATCAATGGCAGTAGTATGCTGTCCTCTTGGAAACAAGTTCTATCTCCCTCCTAGCTCCTGCCTTGCCATGTATATCCTTTCCCCCTTTGACTGTCTCATCCACCAAGGGTTTCCTTCCTCCTCCCACCTTTTGCAGGTTGTTGCTGGCTTCTCCTTCACAGCCAGGAGTCCACAGGAGGTGACCCTCCAGGCAGGGCAGCCTGTGGTGGTGCTGGAGCCGCATGACAAGAAGGGGAGCAAAGAGTGGAGCCTGGTGGAGGTGAACGGCCAGAGGGGCTACGTGCCCTCCAGCTACCTGGTGACTGTCCCCGTGCAGGAGACCATGGGCTGGAGCTTGCCTGTATGAGCACAACCAGCTCAGCACCCAAGGGCACAGGCTTCATTGGATGAGAGCTGTCTGCTTGGCACCTGAAGACTTGTCGTGGGAGATGCTGGAGGTGGGCGGTTGTGGTGGCCCTGGGCTGGGAAAGTGGTGGGAAGCAGCTGGCAGAATATGGCCCATGGGATGTTGGTGTGAGAGACAGCAGTTGGGAGATTGTTTTGATGGGTAGGCGTGAGGGTGCCATGTCCCATATGTGTTTGCACAAAGGAAAGGAGCAGGAGGGAGTGAGGGCTGGCAGCTGCAGTTCTCCAGGAATTTCCTGAAATCCATGCAGTGACAAAAGTGTCCCTAGGGGTGATGAAACAGCATGTTCCCCAGTTAGATCATAACCAAGCTGCAACAGGTGCAGCACTGCAGAGGGCGTCTTCAGCCTGGCATGGATCATCTGGGGCCCTTGGCTCTCAAGAGTCATTGGTTTGAGCACAGAGACTGTGGTTGAGCAGCCCTGGAGACACTGTTCCTTTCTGTGGTGTCACACCTGCCTGGGTACCCACCCTGGGGTGCCATTGCAGTCCCTTTGTCCTGCTGAAGGTGACGGCAACACCAGCGAGGGGAGGGTGCCGGGGGGAGTCCCGCGGCCGTTGTCGTCCCCAGCCCTCCTGGCCACCGAGCACGGCTCCTGGCCACAGTTCCACCACCCAACCCCCACGCCCCCCGCGGTGGGGCTGATGCCACCGGCCCACGGAGGGGCACTCGGAGCCCTGGTGACGAGGAGCGCTCTGAACTCCTCCGATGCTATTTCGTGTGACCGACCGCTGACATTATAACGCATTGCGCCGCCTCTGTGCCCGAGCCGTGCTGCTGGTGTGTGGCCCCGTGTCTCCCCCGCCCTCCCGGGCCGCGGAGCTGTGACACCCGGTGCGGTGGCAACGCGGCCGCGAGGTGGCGGAGCCGCCCCGCCCAGCGCGCCGCGGCCGCCGCGCTGGGAGCACTGGTTTGGAGCGCTGGCAGGCTGCGGAGGTGAGCGGAGTGTGCGTGTCCTTGGCCGGCGTGGGGACCGCCCGAGGCGGCGGGAGCGCGGCTGTGGCGGGGCAGCGGCTGAATCGCGGAACGGTTTAGGTCGCAGGAGATCTTTGAGTCCAAGAGTTAAAAGCGAACTGGGCACCCCATCCGTCCCAGCCGGTTCTGCTTCGGGCTGGGCATGGAGAGCTCCTGGGGTTCTCGGGGCTCCCTGTCTCCCTTGCTGACCCACACGAATCTCTAGCGGTTTGACACATACGTGCTCTCTAGAATCAGAGGCCCCGTGGAAGAGGTTTTTGGGAGAACCCACCTGTGTCGGTCGGTACATGGCCTAAGGCTTTGCCTCGGGGACAGAGACAGCACTGCCTCCTGCAACCGCCCGAGGCTCACAGCTCTGTGCCTCTTTCTCCACGGCTTGCTCTGATGCTGTGCTGTTATGAGGTGCTGATGGGCGTCAGGGCAGGGAACCGTGCCCACGACAGTGCTGACATGGTGCCAGAGAGGAATTCGGGAGCTTCTGGCTGCAGCCCTCAGGACCACGCTCCCTCCACGGGAGAGCTCAGCCCACTGCTGCACTGCCCACCCCTCTGATCTGCTCTGCAGCAGGCTGGCGTCGTCCTGCCTGCCCTGGGCACCTGCTGCTTCCCGCATCAAAGGTGCGATGGCCTGGCTGGTGAGCACTGGCATGCTGGCTCCTGCACCCTGCCCAGCAGCGAGGCAGCACACTCGGCCCGGCCGCCCACAGGCTCCCACAGGATGTTCTTTGGCGGCACGGTGGCTGTGTGGGTTCCTGGGGTGCTGCCCAGTGGCTGTGGCAGTAGACTGGGCAGGGAGGCAGAAGTGGATTTTTCTCACCCAGGCTTGCACCTTGTGGGGAGGGATGGGGTGGATGCCAGGCAGGTGGGGACAGGCCCCAGACTCTGCACAGCTTTTGCTGTGCAACCCACACATGGGTCCAGGTACCTGCCTGGGAGCAGAGCTGCCTGTGGGGCTCATCCTCCTTTGTACATGCAGGGTCCCAGGGCTTTATCAGCAAGGAGGCTGGGGGCTTGTTACCTCCATCCAGGTGCCATTGAAAGTCCTGAGCAAATGCTCACTTTCACAAAACCTGTGAGAGGATGTCAGCACTGGAGCTGGGGACACTGCCTGGGGATGCTCCGGTTCTGTAGAAGGGCTGATGGGCTTCTCAGGATGGCAAAGTGGGCATGCTAGGGGGACGAGGGCCACTGCTCAGGAGCTGTGTTTCTGAAGTTCTCCTGCCCAGCCCTGGCCCCATATCCACTGCATTCACACCTCCAGCTCGCTGTTAATGATGCCTCTGGATTTTTCCCTTCCTAATCAAATCACATCATGTCGGATTTCCCTCCTGAGCTGCTTTCCTGCCAGCTCAGCGGGGCACAGATGCAATCAACCCCACACCAGTGCAGGCAATGGCAGGAGTCAGCAGCTCGGGCAGGTCCTGCTCCACAGCCTGCAGGTACCTGAGACCCTCTGGAGGGTGAAAGGTGACAGCAGGACAAGGAGTGCTGAGAAATTGCTGCTGCCTGTGCCCTGATCTGCCCAATAGAAGGAAACATGGGGTGGGCAGGACTTGAAGGTAGCTTATAAAACCAGTTGGGCTTTCTCTGTCCCACTCACCAGGACTCTGGATTTCACATGCTCTGAAACAACAGCTCCCCTTTCATTCGCTCCAGCAACTGCCTGTGCTGCCTGTGTGACAGTGCTGGCCAGAAGGAGCTCTTTGCTTTGCCTGCAGCTGGCACAGCAGGTGCAGGCTGTTGTGAAGTGTCCTAGGCCCCACTGTCTCTCCTGAGTCCCTGCTCTACCCATGAAATGTCCATCTACCAGTGCTTGCCAGGGCTGACAGGCATGAAGGGCAAGGTGGAAATAGCCCATGCAACATCCCACCAGGTGATGTACCTGAGCCACACGCTACTGCTCTGCGGGAGGCGGCAGCACATGGAGGACATGCTGCTTGTGTCAGCCACCAGCAGATAATGCAGTTGTGTTCCAAACTGGATGCAGCCAGGGCACCAAGAAGCTCCTTTTGTATGGTGCTGAACCAGCCAGCACCAGCACCCTGCCCAGCAGCCATAGCACTGGGTGCTCTGCCTACCCTGAGATCCTGGTGGTGGCTGGAGTGCTCTGGAGACATCCACACTGGAAAGAAGGGAATTAGTGTGGCTCCCTCAGTTTCTGGACCCAAAGGGATGAGCTGAGCTCTGCAGTACTCACCAGTCCTGCTGCCAATGGCCTGCCTCAATGGCCATGACCTTCCCCATGGGGTCTCTGTCCTCAGGACATGGCCTAATACTGGCTGCAGGACACAGAGCACCAACATCCTTCACTTCTCCCATGATTTCACCCAAACTTGTTGCATTTGCTGCTGGCCCAAGTCTAAAAGTGCCCCCTCAGAGTTACCCGAGGGTACAGGTCTCTTCCAGCCTAAACACAAGGGGAAATAAAGGGCATAAGTGTTCCTTTAAATAGCCCAGCAAGGGCAGCTCTCCCAGAAGGAATGCTCTGGCTGGCCCGGTGGAACATGCTTGTGGCCAGGGGCACAGAGGGACAGCCAGGCAGGGACGGCTTCTCGCCAGGAGGTCAGGTCAAGGTTAGGCATTGGCCCAGCCAGGCGCCGCTGTGCTGTGGTGGCACTGTGGGAGCAGAGCCATGCAAGGGGGAGAGAAACACGTGCCAGAATGAGGTCTTGTCATGCCCAGGGCTGATCTGCAAGGTGGCAGAGGAGCCAGGCAGGTGCTGCTGACTGTAACCTGCCCATTGACCTGCAAGGGGCTTGGCACCAGCACAGCCTGGCTGCTGGAGCAGCCTGATGGGTGGCTCAGATTGTCCAGGAGTGGCTGCTGCACTCCTGTCCAGGCTGATTCATATCCTGGACGTGCAGGCATTTGGATAGTGTCCACCTGCAGTGTGTGACAGCATACAGCCATGTCCCTGGGGCACGGCGCGTGAGCCCAGCCGCATGCTGGAAGGCAGGATGGTGGCAGCTCAGACTCTGCTGTCCCCTGCTCTGTGGAGCATGCCAGTCCCTGGGGACACAGCAGTGGCTTCAGGCAGGGTGGGGAGCTGCAAAGCACATCTCCAGATGGAGACACCTGGATCACAGGGAGTATGGCTGCATGCCCAGTGTCAATGTGCCCTCCGGCTCTGCTGGGGCACCCAGGTGGCAGGGGTGCATGAGAGGAAAGCAGCTGTCAGGGAAGCCCCAGGCCTGGGCTCCCAAGCCCAGACCTGTCCCTTCACTGTGTGGTGCCAGAAGAGAAGTAGGGGTGCAGCAGGGCTGCAGTGGGCAGGAAAGGAGGGGAATGGGGGAACCCATCAGGAGCAGGACAGCTGCCCTGGTCTGAAGGGCACAGCCAGCCCAAGCAGAGCTGTGCTTGCAGTCATGTTGCTCCAGTTCTCCACCACTGACAGGCTGAGCTGGCTGTGAGCAGAGTCAGACTGTGACTTTGCTGCTCTCAGGCACCCACCTGCATGTGGGAGTGGGGTGTCCCAGAGAAGCAGCCCACAGCCCTGGCCTCCAGCATCCCATGCTAGCCCTGCTCGTCCTGCCGCCAGCCAGCCATGATCAGCACGATGTTGTGTGGTCTGAGGCAGGGCTGTCCTGGGGCTGCAGACAAGAGCAGAGGTGTGAGCAGCAGTGTTCACTCCAGGCTTGAGCAGCCGGCACCTGAATTGTCTAATAAAGTGTGAAATTGGTTTCATGCTCTGCTACCTTTGCTGAGATGGACGTCATTATGGCTCCCCCTTCCCAGCTGGCAGCCGGCTGTTGCCTATGTCCCAGTTGCTGCAGCACTGCCAGATGAGCCCCTGGCTGGAGCTGTGCCTGGCACAGGCCCAGAGGACCACTGTGTTGGGGGCTTCCAGACAGTACCTGCCATCCCAGAGGTGAGCAGCCCTCCTCTCCTCAGCTATTTCATTGCACCCACCCCATGTGAAAAGCACAGGCTGCTGGGGGTGCATCATCATGGATGGGGGTAAATCTCTGCCATGGTGCTGCAGACTCTCTTCCTTCCCCCCCCAGATGTGCCCCCAAGTGTGCAGAGGGCAGCTCAGGTCCAACCCCTGCCCTGAGGCTGTGTCACTGCTGAAGCCCTGCCCTTTTCCAGGAAGAGCTGGTGGGCAGTGTGCCCATCAGATACAGCCCACAAGGGCTCCCTCCAGCTGCACCAGGAGTGCCAGAAGCCACCTTAGACCCACTCTCGGGCAGTGGAGGGCTCCCACCTTGGCAGGGACAGAGAAGCAGCCCGGTCCCCCCTCACTGGTGGGTGACTAATTGCTCCTGAACCACTCGGATGTGCACAGAAACCATTCTCCAGCCTTAATAATGATAATCAATCATTCTACTTTGAGCAGGGGCTGTGGAAAGCTTTCCAGGGCTGGGGAGCCAGGGGGGCTGTCGGAGGGACTGTGGTGCCAGTAAAGGGCTGCCCTCGAGGGTTCACAGAGGTCTCTGCTCTGGTGGCGGCTTTCCTCCCACATTGCCTGCCAGGAGGGCAATCCGTGCCCAGGTACACCCTGCAAGGGGAAGTGCCAGCTCCTGGATGCTGGCAGCATGCCAATGTGACTGGGTCTGCAAACTGATTTTGGAGGGAAGATGGGTCCAGCTGGGAGCCCAGGCCATGCAGGAGGTATGGGGTACTCCCTGCCCCAAAGAGTCCTCGAGGCCCCCATGCCAAAGGTCTGGACACAAGCACTGGGGAGCTGCTGAGTTGGGGCCTGAGAAAAGGAGCTGCATCTGGGATTTCTTCAGGGACAAAGATACTTTGCCCCAGGGAAATGGTGCCATGTTTTTCCAGCCACTGATAAAGTTAAACCCTTGATCTTGAAGATCTATCCCAGAAGGCAAGCCTGGATAGGCCAACAACACTGTAAGCAATGCCCACTTGGTGACACTTGCCCAGGTAGCTGGGACTAAGCCCACTTGCCTGTAGCTCAACCCTGCTGTTGGAGCACCTCCCCACAGCCAGACCCCACCATCCCCAAGCCTCATCCAGGCCCCTGCAGAAGGGATGGAGCAGGAGCATCCCCAGGCAAGATGCTGAGCCCAGGCAGGCGGGTGGCATGCAGCCGGGGAGGGCAGCATCCCACTGGGAGCTGCTCTTTCTTTGTTGTAACCTTATAATCTGTGCCCTCCCACTGCTTGCCCTGGCCATGGCTTGGCCCAGTGCCACTGGTTGGAGGGAGGCTTCATGCCACTGGGAAGCTAGCCTGGTTCTGACGTTACATGAGTCAGCTGAAGCAGCCAGGCAATGCTACCCACCACAAATAGCTTGGCCAGCATGCCAAACCCTGCCCTATGTGTTTCTGCCCCACCATGACCCAGGGGGTCCTTAGGGAAGGACCCCCAAGGTGGTTGTCCCAGAATGATGCACCCTTTCCCTTGGGCTCCCTCAGCCTCCTGGCACAAGGGGCTTTATCTGCCTGGCAGCAAAAGGCAGATTGCTGTGGGCTGCTGTCCTGTCCCCAAGGTCACTCTGCTGGCTGAAGAGCACTCTTGGGCTTTTCGGAGGCCACAGGAGTTAAGGAGTGAGCACAGTGGGGAGGAGGTGCAAGGCACCCTCCTGCCTTCTCACTGGCTCCTGTGACAGTTGCCCTTTCCCACTGCCCAGCCTGGCAAAGGGGACAGACACCCCTGGCCACAACTCTCTTCCCACATCCTCAGGGTGGCTGCACCCAGTTGTCGCAGGAGTACTTGAGACTGCGAAAGCTTCACAAATACATTTCTGCAAAGACATCCCAAATACAACCCTTGGTCCATCTCTGGGGTGCTCCCCAGTCTGCAAGGGTAGCCCTGCCTTGAGCCATTTTGGACACAAAGCTTCTGGAGTCCAGCTCTGCTCCCCTTTCTGTGGGCAAGCAGATGGCCTCCCCTGCCCAGATGGGCTCACTGCACCAGGGAGAAGCTGTGTGTGATGTGCCTGCCATGTGATGGCATGCCACTAGGCATTGCCATCATCCCTGCTGTGGCCGGAGCTGTCACGGCTGATCCTGATCTTGAGCCAGGGGTTTCCTCCCCAGCCTGAGGTCTGTGGCTGCAGCTGCCCCACCCTGCAGCTCCAGGCCTGGGTTTCTCTCATAAAGGGAGAGCTAACAGGGGTGCTAAGTTCCAGGCAACCTGGCCCTGTGATCTGCAGGCACCACGCCTTGGCCTCCTTGGCCAGCTCCCAGTTCAGCTGACTGCTCACTGGAGGCATGGCATGCGCTGTGGCACTGAGGAGACCCTGAAGGCAGCTTTTTGCTGGAGCAATTGCAGGTGAGGAGTTGGTGCAGGTGGGAGGTGGGGATGAAGAAGCTCTGGTGAGCAGTGAAGGGAAATGTCCCTGCCCTCAGGCAGTGAAAGGGCAGAGGGGTCATCCTGCCTCCTGCAGACACAGGACTCTGGCAGGGGTGCCAGCTGACATGGCACAACTGGGGAAAGCACACACCTCTGTCACCACAGACCCTTTCAAATGGGCCACCAATTCATCACCAAGAGCCATTTCAAAGCCCTCTTCTCACATCAGGCATGAGAGGCAGGAGGGCTGCCTAATTCTTACCTTGGATCCCCACTGCCCGGAGCCATCCCATCTGCTAGGGAAAAGCAGGCGCTGGGAGCAGCCTGGCACTCTAACCCAGCAGCATTCCCAGGCCCTCCTTCATTAGCATTCCTCCTCTCCCAGCCTGCACAGCCTGTTCCCAACACCCCGAGTGTTAATTGAAATACTTCCCCCAGAACTGCTGCAGCCCCAGGGACCTGAGCATCCGCACACACTGGGCAGCTCAGTCCGCACCAGCTCAGCCCTTCCCAGCGCTCCCCGCTTGCCCTACGGGATGAGCCAACTAAGGGGAAGAAAAACAGACCTGGGAGGCCAAATCCAGATTGGCGTGAAGGTGCAAATGTCTCCATTGCAAAGACTCACAGAACAAAGGGAATGGAGTCGAGGTGTAGATCAGAAGCCTCAAGGGCTGTGGGAGCCCCCCAGTAAGCTGCAAGTGTTCAGCAGATTATGCAGGGCTGGGAAATGTCCTGCTGCTGCTTAAAGCCATTGCTGTGCCCACTGTTGGGTGGCAGTCCATCAAGCTGTCAATTCGAGGCTGTTGCTGCATCTCTACCTGAAAGAGATGATTTGTGACTCTAAAATTTGCCTCCTTTGGGCTGCATCCGACTATAGCTACAAGCTGCAGACACGAACCCAGCCCGTGTGCCCAGCCCACATCCTGGCTGGGATTTACCTAAAACAGCCCCAAGGAGGAACGGGTGGGCAGGGTGGGGGGAGGAGAGGGAGAAAGGCAGCCTGGTGTTTGTTTTTACTAATGAAGCCCCATAATCAAATCATTTCAATTTTAATTGTAAAGCCAGCAGGCAGATTTCTGTCTCCAGATGGGACGTGATAGGAATAGTTGAAGGCTGGGCACATTCTGCTACTCACCTTAATACTTGAAGAAAGACTGATGGGAGCAGCCTTGGGGAGGCTTCCACCTTGCTTTGGAAGCATCTGGTCCCCAAGGTGTCCAGGGACCATTCAAGCCTTCTTAGCATCATTAAAAAAAAATAAAATAAGGGTGTTCCTGCACCCCAAGCCATTCCTGAGTGCAAGCAGAGGCACGTGCAACCACAGTGCCAGCACAGCCTGGGGCCGTGAAGCTGAACTGCAGCAGTGAGATGTTCTTTGGAGCACCACACCAGTGAGGCAGCATCCTCCTGTGCCAGCCTGGGACCCTGTCTGGTTCAAACCCTCTGTGTATGTAGGCAAAGAGCACAGGAGCCCGTGGGGTTGGACAGGGGTTGACAGCGTTCCTAAGCCATATGTAGGCAGTGTGGGACTTGAGCTGGGGTCAGCTCTAAAGCCTCTCCTGCTTCTTTAATCCAGGAAAGCTAACCCTGGGGAGGATGTGCTGCTGCCATACCTGGATCCGAGCAGGAGAGGCAGGAGCTCTTTCCCCTGTTTTCATCTCCCAGCTTTGTCAGGATATGTGAAATCTATTTGTGGCTTCCACTTACTGTTTCATTTTTTGGGTGCTAAGATGTTGGGAAACAAGAAAAATAATGAAACTGGGTCATTTTCTATTTATTTGGAAGAGCTGAGATGTTATCCCTCCAGCTGCAGAGAGCTCTGCTTATGTCTCTGTGGGGCTTGATGAACTTGGAAGCAAGTGATTGAGGAAAGGAGAAACCTTCTCCTCACCAATGAAAAGTCATGTTTTGCCCAGCTTCTTGTTTAGTCTGGGGGGGAACTGGGTGCAGTGAGATTGGCATTGCACTCCTAGTCTAAACCAGCTAACTCAGGCTAAGCTCATTTGTTTGTTTCTTGTGATGGAGAAATGCAGTCAGGGAGGCTGGGCTTCTCTGGGACTGATTAACTCCCCCAGGCCAGGGCCATTCCTTTCTGCCTGCTTGGCCTCCACCATCACCCAGGGGCAATGGATGGGCAAACATATTCCACCTGGAGGTGTCAGGGGAAGAAGAAGTTTTCCTCTTCTCCTCAGGAGAGAGGTTTATTCCTACCAGAAGAGGATGAGGTCAGAGTGCAGGGGTGGTACAGTGCAATCCAGGCAGGTCAAATAACTAGCGCTCTTGTTAGTGTAATTGCCATAGCCATAACAGGGCAGAGCCCATCTCTTATCAGGGATGGTTGCTTCTGTTTTCACCTCCCCGAGCTGCTGCCCATCCTGTATCCACACTCCTGCTCCCAGTGCCGACAGAATTTCTGGAATCCCCTGGAAGGGATCCAGGCCAGAGGATGCTGAGCACTGAGCAGCCACCAGCATCCCTCCAGCCGGGCCTCTTTGCTCTTATCTGCTCTGCCTTTTCGTGCCTGAGTCATCAGAGACAAGAGCATCAAATCAGAAATAAAGTCATTAACTCACTAAGCAAATGCAGATTAAAATCCTCACTTTATTTTTTGAAACTGGAGCCCCGGCTCCTCGGGGCTTTAAACGGCGTCTTCCATTCTCCAGCCTTCCTGTGACCAGGTCTGTTCAAGCTCCATGCACATCCTGGGGGTTAGGACAGGAGGGAGACACGGGCACCCACCCTGCAGGGCTTGGCTTGGCCCACAGAAGCCCTCTCTCTTGCCATTAATATGGGTCTCCAGTTGGGACTGGGGCAGCCCTGGGACTGGGGCACTCCCTTGCTGATGGGTTCCAGCAGCTCTCCCAGCTCAGGCTCAGCTGTGCTGGGCATATCCAGTGGCAGCAATGTGTCCCACTCCTCCCCCTGCGGCAGCCCTGCTGCCAGCACAGCATTCTCTGCCTAGAGCTGGGCACATCCCTGGCAGCTCGTGCCTCCCACGTGGCTGCAGCTTGTGCATCCCCATCCCAGCTGATCCACGCAGATTTCACTCTTTTTCCTCATTTTCCTTTTTTTTTTTTCTTTTCACCATGTACAAATGGGAATTAAATTGAGGCCACTAAACTCATTGGCGCTCGCAGCCATAGTGGGATTGCAGGCAACGTTTCACCACCAGCTCTTCACAGCAGCTGCCTGTCTCTGGCTGGAGAACCTCAGCATGCCCACTCCTGCTGCCAGTGCCCAGCGTGCCGCTGCCTGCTCCCTGACAGGGCCTCGTGCCGGCAGCCCATGAGGGAAAGCAGGGCTGGGGTTAAACCCAACCAGACCAAAACACACGAGCAATTTCTTCCTCATGTGAGCGTGCTATGGGTCGAAAGACCAGCTCCTGCTTGGGGTCCCATGGCTACGCCAGGCCCAAAGCACCACTGCACTGGGTTTACACACCTGCCTGCACCCCTGCGCTGGGGAGCTGAGTGTCCTTTGGCACAGGGGCCGGTTCTCCCCCTGGAACCATGTGGTGTGGTGCTGAATGTGGGCTGGGTAGCCCTACCCACAGCATGGCTCACCCTCAGGGGGTGAGGCACCATCATGAGGATATGGGAATGAGCCAGGGCCAAGGAGGCAGCCATGGGGCATCCATAACTGGTGCAGGGGCCAGGGTGCCAGTGGGCGTGTGGGGCTCCTGCCATGGCATGAGCACCCAGCTGGCACTGCATGACCCACTGCACTGGGGCAGCGAGGAGACACCGTGGGGTGCTGAAGCCCCAGTTGGTGCAGAACCTTGAGTGAGAAGCAGCCCCCAGCTACTGTCCCCGAGGCCACTTATATTTAGCAAACAGAAGGAAGAGGAGGAGGGATCCTGGCCACGTGGTGAACTTGATGGAAGCCTCACTCCCCTACTGTCCAGGGAAGAAGCCCCCCAGAATGCCTGTGGGCAGAAAAGGAGGTGAGCATGAGCATTCTGGGAGAGAACAGCTGCTGGGAATTTAAATGACCACCCATGAATGCTGGTTTTGTTTTGTCCCAGCATGGCTGCACTCTGGTCCAGCCGGGCAGCATTCAAATACAGCTGCTCATGGGGCTCGTGCCTGCAAATAAAGCCAGTTTGAAAAACCAAGGGAGAAACTGAGCTTGAGAGAAACCCTGGCCCAGCACCCTGCACAGTCCTGCCAAAAGCCACAGCCCCGCAGGAGAAACCGGCAGAGCCAGACAGAGTGGGCAGAGCTGCGGTGGCAGGAGTGTGCAGGAGCCAGGCTCTCCCTGGGGCCTCCTGTAAAGCTTTATTCCCATCTGCCAAAAGGAAGAGAAATGGAACGAGAAGAGGTGCTCAGGAAGCAAGTGAGGCGTGCTTCCTGCTCTCTTTCTCATCATTTCCTGCACGCTTCCTGCTCTCTTCCCACTCAACTCACCTGGTGGGACACTGCTCTGGGGCTGCTGAGCAGAGACAGATTTTTCCAGGGACAACCTTGAGGTGAAGATCTGATCTTGGCTGCCTGCCTGGGACATGGAATGCTGCCACATGACCCACCACGCTTCCCTGGGCAAATGGAGATGTCACTGGTCACCATGGTTTATGGTCTTGGCCACACACTGACTCGATGCATGCTGCCAGATCCATGCCTTGAAAAAGTAGTTCTGTATAAACAGCATTTCTTGTTACTGCTGTTAACGTGGTATCAGCACATTGCAACATATTTTAATAATACATAGTTCTTTTAATGGACTGAACAAACCTAATCTACTTCCCAACATTTGTGTATGTCATTTTTGCTCATTTATTCATGCAATAACTGAAATTAAAGTTACCAAACATTTAGAAAATAACAAGCATACATAAGAAGTGCAACTGTGTATTAAAACAATAAAAAAAACCCCAACAAACCAGGCATTGGTTTTCCTGGCAGTAAGGCTGCTGCAAGCACAGGCTGACGGGTGTTTCCTCCCCTGCCCCTGTGGCCAGGCAGGCTGGAGGGGAGTGCAGCCGGGCCCTGCCAGTCCCCCATTCCCAGGGATGCTGACAGTTGTGACAACCACTGGATTTTTATTTTTATCATCCCAACAATGTTACTGTTTAGATCATCTTTTATCAAAAATAAATAATTCTTTTAAAATTAAGCTGGCACTGGGGCACCAAACTGTCACAAAGTCCGGGGAGGTGGTGCTGAGGATGATTAACGTGACTTTTCCAGGTAAAAACTGTAGTTTTCCCGTGTCGAGGGCTTTGTCATGGGTTGTAGGAAGGATGAAGACACTCAGTGTCACTTGCAGCCTTCTGTCTTATCTGAGCCCATGCTCACAAGAGGTCTGACTGTGGCCTCACGCTCTCTCCAGGCCAGGCTTTGGTGGGCACACGTCAGGCAAAGGTGGGAGGTTGAGGCATGGAGCCCTCCCAGTCCCTTCACAGGTCCTGGCTCTATATCCATCCCTCCTTCAGCCGTTATCCCCTTCCATCCCTCCTTCAGCTGTTATCCCCTATGCCTGCATCCAGCAGACCTGTCTGCCTGAGCCCAGCAGCATGACAAACACTGCTCATCTTCAGGGTAGTTAAACAGGACATAGGATGTGCACTGACAAGCAGGGTACAGGGTCCCTGGGGCTTTGGTAATGTCATATATCCATTGCTTCACCATGCTGTGCAGACAGAGCTGCTCATGCTAGACACATCTATACCATGTATGGAGGCTTCCCCTGTATCTGAGTTGAGCAAACCTAAAGCTGAGCAAACCTCCAGCATCTTGGGAAAACTCCCAGAGGCAGTGCAAGGCAAAGCTCATTTCCCTGGGCAGACTCAGCCTGCTTGGACATCCCAGGAGGCTGCACCTCATCCAGCCTTGCGCAGACACATTTTACTGCACAGAGCGCTGGTGCAATGCTATAAGATGCCTCTGCTCATGGCCACAGGGACTGGGCTGTAGCTGCTGCCCTGTTGTGACAACCCCAGTGGCAAACCCCCTGTAGTGAACTAGGCTTGTGCCCGGAGAGCTGTAGCCCTTTCTTGGAGCTTGTCCAAGAAGCGCTCAACACCTAAGCTTTCCCCACTTCCTGCTCACAGCGACCAGAGGGAAAAGTAATGTGTAAAGTCTTAGGCAAACATTTTGGGAATCGAAAGACCTCACCCTCTGAGTGCGGTTTGGCTTAACAGCCCTAGGGAGGATGGTGCACACTCAGTGTACACACACATCGGGAGACAGAGACGCTGCCACAAGGAGCTTGCAGTTATCTGCTCCAGCAGGGAGGGGAGAAAGTGCTGCTGCACATGGCTTTGCTGCTTTTACTCTGGTCCCTCCCCTGCCTTTCCAGGCCAGAGCATGTTTCCAACTCTGCTTTATCCCACCCCCGTCTCTTCCTTTCTAGCGCTATCAGCATCGCTAATAATAACAGCTCTAAATTCTCCTCGCCCGGTGCTTAGTCGGTGGCAACGGGCGCCGTGCAGCCTCGTTGCATCTCTCTGTGCCTCCATTCGGTCTCCGGCCGCGTGTGCGCTCTTAAACACATCAAATGCGTGGGCAATCGCACAGCACTCCCTCCTCCCTGGGTTGTGCAACTCGGGTGTTTGGATACAACATCCAACCCCCCAGCTCTGCGCTCACGGGAACATCGTGCCCGTCCCTGTGGCAGGCGGAGCAGCCGGGCGGCTGTGTTCCTTACCTCTGCGAGGAGCCGGGAGTGCGGCGAGAGCTGGAAATAGCCCTGGCTGACACAGATACCTGTGCGGAGCAGCGGGGGCCTGCACTCGCCTCGGTAATTGCGTGCTGCGTGGCGATGAGTCACCCGCAGCCCCGCTCCGGCGGGCAGCACGCGACCTCCCTGCCTCCCCTGCCTGCTGCGGCGCGGGCAGGATTCGCCCTGCCCAACTTGGTGCCGTTTGCCCGGGAAAGTGCCGCGCCGCCCCCGGGAAGGGGGGCCCACAGCACAGGCAGTGAGCGGCAAGGATGGCAGGGGAAGGATGAGAGCATCTTGCAGCTTTTTAAGCTCTTGAGATGCTTTCAAGTGCCAGGAAGACCGTGTGAGCTGTGATTTTGCTGCATGATTTCTGTTGTTCGCCATCTCTGCACGGGGAGGCCCTGCGCGCAGTTAACTGCCTGCAGCAAACAGACATTCCCACACCGCCTGGGCTGTGGGGGGGCAGAGCCCCCCCCGCTGGAATCACCCACAAGGGACCAGGGTCCACCCTGGCACCAGCCCTCAGCACTTCCCAGGATGGGGACGCAGGGCCCCTGAGATAGGCCCCCCTTATCTCGGCCACCGGTACAACCGTAACCGAAGCAGCCGGCGAAGGAAGCAATGTGTTGGCTCACCCCAAGCTCCTTGGCCACAGCAAGAAGGCCCCACCAGCAGAATTCTCCATCCTCCTCCTCATCCTCCTCCTCATGGTGACAGCTCAGGAGCTGCCTTGAGAACGGTGATAGCACTGTCAGGAGGAGATTAATAAATAATTAGCCAGCAAACTTCCACTGGGGAGATTTGTTTCTTCTTCAGTGGTGAAGAGAGTGAAAACCAGGGAGAGTGGCTATTTCTGGGGGAGACAACCTGGAAGGGCTGGCATTTTCCCTGCCAGGCTGGTGGCTCCCTGAGCTCCTCCACAGCTGACTTCACATATCAAAGGGAGGGAGGACAAGGAATAGGTAAAATCAATGAGAACCTATTTGGTGGGATAAAAGAACATGGTTTTATTTATAGCGCTGGTTGGAGATGAAGTGTCTTCTGCCCAGGGACATGCTGCTGCAGTGCTGAGGAGCAGCAGAGTGGTTTCTGCACAGAGCTGGGAGATGCACCAGTGTCTGCTGCCCTGGCAGCCTGGCTTCCAGCCCAATGAGCCCATGGCCCCATGGTTCCCCAAAGTGCTGTGAGTGGCTCTGCTCACCAGGCTGGCAAGGGGAGCAGGGAGGGTTTCTGCTCTAACATCAGTGCCTGTGCTCTGAAGGACCTGGGACCTGACAACCAGCACCTTCCCACTGATGCTGCCCGGCCGGGGAGTGCAGTAGCTGGGGATAGTGACAGCCAGTTGCTGTGGGGGATGGTCAGAGGAGAGCTGGTGAGGAGGGCAGGGATGGTGTGGAGGGGGTGCTGCAGGATGAAGGCCCAGGGACAGATGCGGGCAGCCTGGCTGGAGGTCACCCTAGGCTGGGGAAGCCACAAGGCAGGGAGATGCCCACTGACATCCCTGCCAGCAACGACTGCTTGAGGAACACTAAGTCCTTGCTCTGCAGGGCTGGGGATCCAAAGCAGCTTCCTCCACTGCTCACCCTCTTGGCTGGCTCTGCTGGTGCAGAGGGACTGGGAGCTGCTTGGGTGATTGTGGAACATCTCCAAGAGGAGGCAGTTAAACAGAAAGAGGAAGAGAAAACAGTGTGGCAGCACACCAGACAGGGGATTGGACTAGATGATCTCCAGAGGTCCCTTCCAACCCCTACCATTCTGTGATTCTGTGACTCTAAGCAGCCCCCGGGGAGAGGCAAGATGACTTGCCCTGCTTAGGGCCAGGGTCAGCAGAGGAAGATGAGGTTGGTGTGCATCTCAGCCAGCCTACCCCCGACACTTGCTCCTGCTGGTGAGCAGAGCCTTAGGAGCAGCTGGCAGAAGGATGATGGGGATGGAAGAGACATCCCAGGTCCTGGTGCTGTCCTGCCAGGCAGAGAAGGAGGCTAAGCATTGCCACCAGGACCAGAGGCAGCTTGACAGGCAGGGATGAGGCAGGTGGGACAGCTGGGTGACATCGATGGGCTATGACAAACATCTAAGTGCAGTTTGAGAGTTGCCAGTGGCACGGTCCAGTGGGGAAGCTGAGTTAAGGAGTGGGCACGAGGAGCAGGTACCATATGATGCAGCTCCCTTTGGTCCCTGCATGTCAATGGCTGGCCAGTGCCAGTGTGCCAGGCTGCTTCTGGGCAGCATGGGCAAGGCTTGGGTCTCCCATGGCAGGATATCAGGCAGTGCAGAAAGAGCAGAGCAGGGTCTGACAGGGGGTTTCTTCCCCAGATAAAGTGAGGTATGGCGTGAACTCAGTGCCTGGGCTGCTGCCAGGCTCTTGTCCCCAGGCAGAAGCAGCTGGCCCCGCTGTGCCAGAGCTGCCCGGGGAGGAGGAGAAGCTGCTTCAGCTGCTGCGGGTGTGCTGCTTCCCGCAGACAAATGAGTCACTGAAAACGCCATAAGGAGTCAATGGGCATCCTGGTCTCCTCACTCAGCCCACACAGCTGGTGGGCAGCATGAGCCATTGCGCAGGAACCTTCCCTACCTTCCGCTGTGCTGCCGGGGCTCTGCCGCTTGCTCCAGGAAATTCCCATCTGTTTCAATAGCTGATCCACAACCCCCTTCTTACTCCTTTGACATCACATTTCTCTCCTCATCGGTTTCCTCTGAAATATCTGCATGGCTTTAGCTCCATGGCATTGGAAAGGAGCAGGCTGCAGAACTGGGCAGGCTGGAGCCCTGCAAAACATCGCCCTGCGTGTGTGCAGCCCCCGGCCCTCAGTGCCAGCCACAGCCTGCTGGAGCAGCTCAAGTGCCTGTCACTGCTCCAGGGGAAAAGAGCTGCAGAAAGCTGAGTTTGGTGGCACAGGGTGAGGAGAGACCCTCTGCCAGGTGCCCTCCAGAGAGGGGACTGCGGGGTCTCTGCCACAATACAGGCAGGTATGGTCCCTGTGTGTGCTTGCATGAGGGGCTTTGCTGGCACGATGGAGCTTCAGTCCCCAGTGATGCCCAGGGATACTGGAGTGGGAATGGCAACCTCTGAATAAGCCACCACCACAGCCCTGCTCCCTGGACAAGCTGGATCTCAGAGCCAGGAGCCCAGCCAGCACCCACTCGTTCTCTGAAGCCACTTCCTTGTTCTCCATGCTCCCTCCAGTGCAAGAGGCCATGTCCTCAGCCCTGTGTCAAAGAGGACACCAGACCAAGAGCAGATGGACAGTTTCCACACAGGCCTGTGGGTAGTGAGGGGCCATGTTGCCTGAAAGTGCATTTCCAGGGGCTCACTTCTTGCTGACCATTAAGCATCCAGGCCCTCATGTCACAGACTGAGGAGGAGGAGGAGGCAGGAGCTCCCAGGTGAACATGGCTGAGCAGGAGCCACCGGACACAGGAAGTGGGGAGGAAAAGCAACACTAGGTCCCTGCGCTCGGTGACTTCAGGTGAAGGACAAGGCTGAGCTGAGTGCTGAGTGGGGCTGAGGGGAAAGAAAAGCAGAGCTCGTGGAAAGGAGCCAAGCAGAGAAGCTCAGTGAAATGCAGGGACAGGGCACTGATAACCACTGCTGCCCCATGGGGAGCAAGGCCTCCAATTAGCAGCTCACATGAATGAAGACTGCTTTAGGGGAGGACTTTGGAAGATCCTCAGAGGCACCTTCCCCTTCAGCTGCCCCCATCTTACCCAAGAGAGAGAGCCAGCCAGCAAAGTGCCTCCCTCCCCTGGGTCCCCAGTGAGAGAGCAGCCACCAAGGTGGCCGTCCTGGCTGCTGTGAAATTCCCCCTGGGGCTGCATTTGATTTAAGTGCCAAGGAGAGTGTCACAACGTGGGGGTCTGGCGAGGACCCACCGGTGGCTGGGGATGTTGTAACTCGGAGGAGCTCCATTTGCCGCTGCCTCTCACTGCCCAGTCCTTAGAACATTTTCCCATCCACAAACAGGGGCAGCTGCAACATGAAACCGAAGGCGGGAGTTTGCACAGCACGGGGTGTCTCCTGTCCAGCCGCCACTCATTGGCTCCTGCCCCTGTCCCACACTTGGCCTTTGGTAGGCTAAGGGTACCTTCACACCCTGTCCCCTCCTGACCGCTGGCCTAATGACATGAGTCACTCTCTGCTGTTTTGAAAGGGCAGTTGTAGACTTTTCCTGTTATATTTTACCTTGGTAATACTATCCCCAGCCCCCCGGGCTTAGCGCTGCATTGCTGCTGGCTGCGGTGCTGGCGCGGTGCCGTGGAACCCTCCGGCTTAGCCAGGGCCGGCAGGCGAGGGGGACTTGTTCCTGCCCGACTGTGGCTGACACCTCTCTGAGTACATAAACAAAAAGAGCAGCAGAAGCTGGAGCGCTGGCATCTCTCCTGCTCACAAAGGTGAGATTCTGGTTTAGGAGGAAAGCTGTGAGCTTAACGGAACTGCACGGTCACTCCATGTGCAGACAGAGGAGGGTGGGTGCACACAGGGAAGATAACATCCCGTTACACCACTGCACTGAAGTACTGTGGATCAGACGCCCTCTCTACCCACTGTGGGTATTTCTGAGTCTGACATGTGACTGACTTCTAAGGAGGTGGAGACAATACCAGCTATAACATCTTGTCCTCCTTCACCTCACTCCTGGTGCTTTCGAAGCCCTTATTTCTGAGCGTTATTCAACCAATCCCCCCCAGAAGCTCCAGGGCACAGGGAAGTTGTATGACTTCTATTCCATAGGTGAAAAAAACCAAAAGGCACAGGAAAAACACTTGGACTGTGCAAAAGTACAGAGCAGTCAGGAACAGAAGTTGGAACATGTTAACACCAACTTGCAGCCACGTGAGCAACTGTACTTCATCCTTTAAGATCTCACTGAAGACCAGAAGTAGCAGCAAGTCCACCCCTCTGAGATGTCCCCATTTCATTCCATCTCTTCTATTCTCTGGTCTTCTCTTGCCATAAGGACAGCCTGACCCCAATGTCCCATCCAGTTTTGCCTTAACCTGTCTTTGTCCAGAGGAGCAGTGGGGCAGCACAGGCTAGGCTTTGCTTTTCTCATGCTCCTTGCTGTCCCTGGACTTGCCCCTCTGAGTTGCACTGCACCGGTGGCTACAGCCAGGGTGGGCACCTTTCAGGCTGCTGATGGCTGGGGCTGGAAAGGGCTCATCTTCTTGGGTTAGAAAGCAAGGAGGGAGGAACTGTGCTTGCACACACACCAGAAGGAAAAAGGTATTTCCAAAACATGCAGCTATGCATAACTTGATTTAAGAACAACTGTTCATAAGTAATTCCCATGAACAGTTACTTCCTGTTTGAGTACAACTGGTATAGAGGAAATCACGAGATACTTGAACAAGAACCTTGCCTTTTGTGCAACAAATTCCTCCCAAAAGACTACTTCTATGGTGAGCCCTTCCAGTCATGCCTTTTCCCCTGACGTCCCTTCTGTTCTCAGCTCACCTCCTCTCTCTGCAGCACTCAGAGCTTGCATCTTCCAAAGGAGGAACTGGGTGGGAAGTGGAAAGCACTCCAGATCATTGACCAGCAGGGTCAACTGGAAATCTGATTCTTGTTCTGCAAGGAATTGCATGTACCCCAGAGCAAGGCAATGTCCTTCCCTGGGCCTTCCCGATGCAGTCCCGCAGTGCTGTGCTCCATGCTGTGCTTGCTGAGCTCCAGCTGCGCGTCCCAGCAGCTGGGCTTCTGGGCCCAGACCTCCCATACACCCAAAGAGAAGCTTCGTTGCTGATGAAGCATCTGGAAAAAGCACCTTGGGTGGCTGTTTCAGCACTTCATAACAGTAAGTGGTAATAAAGTGCCTCAGCACTAAGGAAGAGTTGATGGCAGCTTCTCTTTTGCTTTGTCCTATCCCAGTAGCTGAGCCGCCCTTGACCTCAGCTTTCATCAGCCTTACAATAAAACACAGGCTGTCCTCTGACATCTTCTTCTGGTACAAGACTCAAGATCATCAGGGAAAATCCAGTGTTGCTACATTGTATGACATTCAGTGCATATCCTGAACCAAAAGGGAGGCCAGAGGATATTAAAAAGTGTCTGGGAACAGCTCTTTGAAACAAAAACAAGAACAGAGATGGGCAGCAAGCCTTTCCTACCAGAGGAAGAGGCACCTTTGTTCACCCCCCAGAACCTGATGCCTAGCTCTCTACCTACATCACTACACGTTACTTTGCCATCAGCCATTTCCACCAGTCCTGCAGGCCCATCTGAGCTATCTGAGGGGATTTGAGGATCTGGAGCCATTAGGCTGCAGGTGTTGCCACTCGGCTGGTTGTGTATCAGCTAATTCAGGCTGCAGTGCCAAGCCCTGCTCTTTCCTGTGTAATTGCTACGGGTAAGTAAATAGAACATTCATGAGATTTTTGGTCCTGTCATTAATTATTTCTGAAAGGGCTTTTAGCATACGCCTCAAAACCCCAGACAGAAAAATGATGTGCATGACATCAAGATGCTCGCAGCAACAGTGGGATGAACACTGACATGAAAATGAAGAAAACCTGAAGATCTTTCACTCCTTGTTACACTTTCCTCTCAGTCACCTGGCCCCACTCCAGTGCAGGCCCACTGAGCCTAGAAGTGACTGTTGGCCCCACGTGCTGCAACTTAGCACGTATATAGCTCAGTATGGGGCCACCGAGGGACTGGGTAGGGGTGCCTGCTGCCACCACTTTTAAGGTCTGGCACTTTTAAGGTGTTCATTGACCTGCTTAAAGTGGGTGTCCTGAGTGAGCATGTGTTCTGGGGGAAGGTGCTTGTGCCTCGTGTATCTGCAAACACCCTGGGGCACTCTGCAACTGTGGGTGCCCCCCCTTGAGCTGAGGTGTAACCCTCAGCCCGATGTGCTGCACTCGGGGTTTATATATCTCAACTCAGGGTCATTTAGGGACTGTTGAGTGGCACCTAGTGATGTTGGCAGCCCTCAGGGTGCCCCCACTTTTAAGGGCTGGTACTTTTAAGGTGTGCACAGCTGTGGTTAAAGTGGGTGCCCCGGGCGTATGCGGGTCTTGCGGAAAGGCGCTTTTGCCCCACACGGGGTTTAACGCCCCACAGGGCCCCCTGGCACCGTGGGGGTCCCCCCCCCCCCCCCGGCCCTGCTCCCTCCCACCCCCTCTGGCTCCCGCAGCCGGCGGGCGGGGGTTGCGGGCGGCTCCGCCCCGCCGACCGCCCGGCTCCCCGCCGCCGCCGCGCCTGCTGCATGCTCGGTGCCGCCTCAGCCCCAGCCGGAGGTGGAAGATGGCGGAGCCGGGGCCGGATTGCAGCTCTTTGCTCGACGAGGATCTTTCCTCCTTCGTCTTCAGTTACCTCGCTGACAGCCAGGTAGGGAGGGAGGGCGATGGAGGGGCTCTGCTGTCCGGTTCTGCAGCGCGGTGCAACTGCAGGGAGGGGAGGAAACCGGCAGACCCCCTCCTTCCCGGGGCACCTGGGGGAAGAGCCGGTCCCCGCAAACCCCGCTGTTGGGTGGTGCGACACCGGCTCTTCCCCCGGGTGCCCGGAGGATCTGCGGGGCTCCGTTTTGCCCCATGAGTGCACAAAGGGGGAAATACGGGGAGGGGGGACGCGCGGAACCTTGCCGCCCCCCGCAGCTCTTTCCGCGCCCTTCCCCGTGGTTTCGGGGCGGCCCCGGAGCGGCAACAGCTCCGCAGCCCTGCCGGCGCTTTCAGCACCACTCGCACGTGGACGCCCGCGCCCCCCCGCCCCC